>CAUYPK010099308.1:0-33123 GCA_963574355.1 Loris lydekkerianus
TTGCTAAGTCATGGAAGACGCCCAAGTGCCCATCAACCCACGAATGGACTAGCAAATTGTGGTACATGTATACCATGGAATACTATGCAGCCTTAAAGAAAGATGGAGACTTTACCTCTTTCATGTTTACATGGATGGAGCTTGAACCTATTCTCCTTAGCAAAGTATCCCAGGAATGGAAGAAAAAGTATCCAATGTACTCAGCCCTACTATGAAGCTGAACTATAGCTTTCACATGAAGGCTATAACCCAACTATATCATAAGACTATGAGGAAAGGACCAAGGAAGGGGAAGGGAGGGGGGAGGTTTAAGTGGAGGGAGGGTAATGGGTCAGGCCACATCTACGGTGCATATTTTTATCTATAATAAAAAAAAAATAAAATTTAAAAGAAAAGACATTTCTGTCAGACTTCGACTTACCTTGTAAACATGCAGATTTTAAACTCTGATTATTTTTCATCTATATATATCCTGTTTATAGGCAATTATGGGATTGCCAAATTCTTCAATGCTCTGACAAGGAAAGTTCTATAAAGGGCCCAGACCTGACTCCATTATTTAGAAAAGAAACTCAGTAGCATCCTGAACATTGCTATTTAGACCCCATATTACATTAAAAGTGGGATCTAGTCTTTTACCAGAGTAAAAGTACCCTGAGTCTTAGGTAGTGAATGTCTTCCATGGCCCATCTTAACCACTAGTGGAAATACCCCAAAAAGATCAGAGCTTCTTCTTGACTGGTAAATTTTAAAAAAGAAAGAAAGAAAGAGGAAAGGAATGGAAGGGAAGAGAAAAGCAGGAAAAGGAGAGGAAGGGAAGAAGAGAAAAGAAAGGAAAAAGAAAAAAACCTGTGCTTCTTTCTGGTTAGGAAAAAAAAAAAGGACAAAAACAACAAACAACAACAGCAACAAAAAAAAAAAAACCCAAAACAAACAAACAAAAATCCAAAAGAACACAATTTCATTTTGCAATGATTAACCAAGACCATACAAAATTTAATACAAATGAACACTTGGATTTTGCTAAATGAGCTATCCAAATATGGCTCAACCTTGCCAAATTATGGAATTTAACTCTACCCAATGTCATCATCATTTGCCTTTACAGATCTATAGTCTGATGTAAGTGAGATGTTTTTTATTTGCAGACAGAGAAGCGTTGGCCAAGTCAATAAAAGCCAAAACCCTGCTGTATTTCAATCGGAAACACTAAAAGCTCATGTACACTTTCTCTGAACTCAGAAGAATGCGAAATTGTTAAAAGCAAAATGATCCCCAACCACAGAGGCCATGTGACAGAAATACATAAAGGAGAGAATCCGGGGGCAAAAGTCTTGAATGCTCACAAAGGCAAGCACTAGGTCAGCATGGTCCAGCACATTTCAAATGAGATCATCTGGAAATAGCAAAGTTTCTAGCAAATGGACTATACAGCCAAACATGTATAGTCCAGAGGTGTTTCCAAGCGTTCAGGAGATTGGGAGAGTTTAGGAATTCAACTTCAAGTCACTGCCTACCACTTACCACCTCTGTGAGATTGAGCAATTTACTTAGCTGCCTTGAAACTCATTGCACCAAAGTTGTCTCAGTGATATTAGGGTGATAAAACAATTACAGGATTGTTTTAAGGGTTAAATAAGATGATGCAAAATGATACCAGTTGATGGTTTTTATCTTATATGCTTCAGGATTACCTAGTCATTCTTGGCCACTCACTAGTCCTTTAAAAACTTCTTCTGGTGATAAAGATTCCTTGTTTGACCCATCTTTAATCAGGCTCCTGGCCCTCCTCCTAGGCCTATCTGTGCACTTCCCTGAAAAATCTGATTCTAACAAGAACACCGCTAAACTGATTTAGCCAGAATCCCGCATCCTTCAAAAGTGACCATCTTAAAAATCTAATCAGGTTCCTCATTCTCCACCATCCCCCAGCTGGTGTCTGACCAACCTACCTTGGCCTATCTTCAGTAATAATCCTGTTGGGTCAGTTTAGCCAGAACCACTATTACTCCTGATATTTCCTTTTAGTAATTTTCCATTCACCTACTCTCATCCTACTCCTTGGCTATAAATCCCCACTTGTTCTTGTTGTATTTGGAATTGAGCCCCATTCTATTCTGAGGTCTCTTTTCTCCTATTGAAATAATTTTGGATAAGAACTCTCTGTACTGTTTCAAACAACTGTCAGACTCTGGTTTTCTTTGACACTGGTTAGAATAAACTTACATCTTCTGAAGGACCCCTCATCAACCCAGAAAGCCCAGGTTAGAAGGTAGAAGCCTACTGTCTAAGTGGACTTAGGGATCTGCTAGAATCTTTCCACCCTGTAAACTCCCTCAAGCCAGATCCTGGTTGCCCATCCTACATCAGTGGTTAAATTCTGGCAGAGTAAATATACCAAAAACCTCAACATTATTTCTCCAAAATCTCCTCACCATGTATCTGGCATTTTGTTTGCCAGCCAGTAAACTTTCATCAATGTATGCACAAGGTCATACTCGGCTTCAACTCTGCTCCCTTCTACACAGATGCATGTTAGTCACCAGACACTGAGGAGAAATTTTGTTTAGGGCATCTGTTTGCAAATTACATTTGAACATCACCATCAGCTGGTCGTGTTCTCAGGCCAATTCTCCCACAGATAAATGAAATCAACAACTCTGATCATATTCATACCCAAAGAAATTGCATATTTTACAATCTTTCTGCTTGGGAACTATGTGAATGTGACAGTAATGGATTTTAACCTTTTTGGTGTCATGAGTTCATTTGAAATTCTTAATGAAAGCTTTGGATTTTATCCCTAGAAAATTAAAACAAATGCAAAAAACACAGATCATATACACAAAGATTGTCTTTATTAACTTATCTTCATATTTTTTATTGACTAGGATTTATACTGAGAAGCAATGTATACTGAAGGAAAATAGTCAAACTGTTCAGAAAGGTATAGAATGAAAACAAAATTTTCCCTTATCTTCACTCTCCCTCTGCCCCACTTCTCAGAAGTAACCACTATCAATAATTCTTTGAACATATACTGCCATTTAAAAATACCTATATAGGCTGGGCTCAGTGCCTCATTCCTGTAACCCCGGCAATTTAAGGGGCTGAGAGGGGAGGATTACTTGACCTCAGGAGTTTGAGACCAGTCTGGACAATATAGTGAGTCTCTGAGTTTACAAAAACAAAAATAAAAATGGAATAGCAGGTATGAGAGCATATACCTGTAGTTCCAACTACTCCAGAGGGTGAGGCAAGAGGATCACCTGGGCCCAGGACTTCAAGGCTACAGTTAGCTAGCATCCCAACAATGCACTCCAACCTGGATGATAAATGTAACCTTGTCTCAAAAACAAACAAACATATATACATGTATACAATATATTTGCATTTTATACGTACACGCAGTCCTCACTTTGTTCAGTAGATGGGACCAAATGAATACAAACTGAAATTGTGCAAAGTGATCTTAATATTTAATGGGAAAATTTTTAACTGTTCTATCCCCCTGAAAGATATTCTGTCAAGGCTGGACGCAGTGGTTGATGCTTGTATTCCTAGCACTTTGGGAGACAAAATTGAGGCCAGAGTTTGAGACCAGACTGAACAACAGAGAAAGACCTTGTCTCTACAAAAAATATAAAAAATTAGCTGGGTGTGGTGGCCTCCGGAGACTGAAGGAAAAGGATTGCTTGAGCCCAGGAGTTTGAGGTTGCTCTGAACTATGATGATATCACTACATTGCTCCAAACTATGATGATAGTACTGCATTCCAGCCCTGGAGACAAAGTGAGACCTTATCTCAAAAGAAGAAAAGAAAAATTTTTTTTTGTCAAAACACTAAAATTTCTCTTACTGTTGATTGTAAGTGTAGAGAAAAACAAACAAAAAGTAGTTAACATTGTAACTTAGTACACCATTATTTAAAATATTAGAAACATTGAAAATTAAGGTCTCTTGTAGAAACTTTACCAAGATTAATTTGAATAGTGCTTTCTTTCTTTTTGTCATATAACTTAATGACATGAATGACCTTTGTATGCCTTAATAAATTGTCGTATTTCTTTCTAAATTTGGGTCAGCTTCTAAAATTTGGTTCTTTACGCTTTCAATGTCATTCAATAACTCCAAGAGTTCTTTTAATGTGAAATCTTTTGCTGGCATCACTTCCTCTGGGACATCTTCATCCTTTTTGTCACAACCACTTTCTTCATTTATGCTGACAAGTTCACCTCCAAGAAGTTACTCTGATTGCATATGTGGAGTCTCTCAAATGGCAACAGGGTCAACATTCCCATAGATAGCTATTTCTTCTATAATTCCATTTATGTTCAATTTAAATTTATCTTCCAGTGTTATTGGTCATCTTTTCTTTGCTGGGATTAATTCCCTCTTTTAATTATTCATTTCAGTGTCACATGGGTTTATCACGGATGTCAGTGAAGCAACACAACTACACGCTTTTTTGTCTGCTTGTGTATTGAATAATAAATCCTCAATGGCCAGTCCAGACTTTGAAGATCATCTGTTATGTATGTAGTGATTTGTGGTCAGAAGAGCTAGCAGTAAAGTTTGTGATTTACAATTAGAGTTAATATGCTACAGTAATTGAATTTGAACTCTGCTGTTGGGGACTGATGCAATTTAGCTAAACCACAGTAACTGAAATTTGTTCATATCAGAACCATGGAAAGCAAGGACTGATTGTATACACACGTATATTCATGTACTTTGAAGATAAATGGATCGCATTATATATACTATGTTTCACTTTTTCCTACTTACTCTATCTTGGCACTCTTTTCTTATGTTCCCATACCATTGTATAAATGTACCAACATTGATTTAACCATTTTCCTATTGATGGATATACAGGTTGTTTTCACTTCTTGTGATGCCAACCCATGCTGTAATGAACATTCCTACGCATGCAACCTTGAGCCTTGGTTTAAATACATCTCTAAGATAAATGTCTACCACTGCAATGGCTCGGCCAAAATGAACACACCTTTTAAATGTTGATAAGTATCATTGTCCTCAAAAAAGTTACAGCACATTACATTCTTACTTACATAATGTGAGAATTCCTGTTTCACCAGCTAGGTAACATCAAACTTTGTAATCTTTGCCTATCTGATAACGTGCTAGGAGATATTGCTTAGATTTTTTAAATTATTATTGTTTTATTTATTTATTATTATTATTATTTTTTTTTTTTTTGAGACAGAGCCTCAAGCTGTCGCACTGGGTAGACTGCTGTGGCATCACAGCTCACAGCAACCTCCAACTCTTGGGCTTAAACGATTCTCTTGCCTCAACCTCCCAAGTAGCTGGGACTACAGGCATCCGCCACAATGCCCGGCTGTTTTCTGGTTGCAGCCGTCATTGTTGTTTGGCAGGCCCAGGCGGTATTCGAACCCACCAGCTCAGGGTGTATGTGGCTGGCGCCTTAGCTGCTTGAGCCACAGGCACCAAGCCGATTTTTAAAATTATTTGTTGATTTATATGTTACTTAGTTCTTTATACAAGGTGGCCATAAAGTTCGTGTGTGGAGAGGCGCCCATAGCTCAGTTGGCAGGGCACCAGCTACATACACTGAGGGTGGCGGGTTCGAACCCAGCCCAGGCCTGCTAAACAATGACAACTGCAACCAAAATGTCACCTGTCGTCCCAGCTACTTGGGAGGCTGAGGCAAGAGAATTGCTTAAGCCCAAGAGTTTGAGGGTGCTGTGAGCTATGATGCTATGGCACTCTACCCAGGGCAACAGCTTGAGAGCCTGTCTCAAAAAATAAATAAATAAATAAGAAAAGTTCATGTGCAATTTAAGCAGTTACAATTATTTATTGTGGTATTTATTTTTTTATTTTATTTTTATTCTTTTTATTGAGACAGAGTCTCACTTTGTCTCCCTCTGTAGAGTAAGTGGCGTCATAGCTCACAGCAACCTCAAACACTTGGACTGAAGTGATTCTCTTACCTCAGCCTCCCTAGTAGCTGGAACTATAGGCGCCCGCCACAATGCCCACTTTTTTTTTTTTTTTTAAGCAGGCCCAGGATGGGTTCTAACCCACCAGCACCAGTGCATGTGGCCGGCGTCCTAACCATTGAGCTACAGGCGCCCAGATACTGTGGTATTTCTTGAGGAGAGTGCTTCTGAAATAATGGACTCCCACTGTTTTACATGTCTTTCATTCGAAGCTTACCTGATGGCAACCTCAAGGAGCTTTTATGCAGAGAAGAAAGGAGTTCTCTTGTTTGTCCAGTGGTCTTATACTTTTTAGAATGGGCAAGAGAACTAAAGACTGGCCTTAAAGATTCTTGCTTAACATTTTTAAGTGAATTTTAGATGCCACCCCCTTTTTCTTCATGGCAAGTTTTAAAAAAACATATTTACATATTTTGTGATACAGATTGATTAGAATCTGCCACGATGGATGGAGAACATAGGTATTTTGAATGGGAAACTCTTTGTAAGGAGGCACATTGCAAAATACCTAGCATGCTTGGCTCATGCACACCAAATGCCAGCAACACCTCCAGTCTTTGTGATAACCAAAAACGTTCCACACACATCCATCTTAGGATCGGACCATCTCCTTGAGAGTCACTATGTTAAATTTCTCAATCTTCTTACCAACATTTAACAGCCATCCTGAACAAATGTACTGAATATAACCAGCTGTCCTTTGAAGAAGCTACCCTGAAAGTTAAATTGTGCTAGAGATGAGGCAATTTTTGGTTTTAAATTCCACAAATATTTATTGCAATAGAGAAACTGAACTTTAACTAGTGATGTCATTCATTGCCTTCAGGTGGGAAAGATAGACATGCAGATGGTAACCTTGTGCAAGTCACAGGTTAAATGATGATATTACTGGGTTTGCTCTATCTGTAAAACCTTCCAAACTATTGGAAGTGACTATATAAGAATTTACAAAGACCAGAATAGAAATACAAAATGCTATAAACACGACGGAGAAAGGTGCTGATTCAGGGATCAGAGGGAGAAAGCCCTTTATGGGAAAAGTAGTATTAAGTTGAGTCTTTTAGGACAAGTAAGATTTCAAAGGGTGGAGATGACAAGAAATGCATTGCATGCAGGAGGTGCAGTGTGAGCAAGGATAGGGGGTGGGAATGCTCAGACCTCCTTCAGGGCACAGGTTGCTTCTGAGAGTTGGTAGAAGTGCAGAGTATGGAGCATAGTCAAGTCAAGATAAGGCCAGAGAGGAAGGTGGAGACCAAATTGCTGAATCATTTGGAAATATGACATAGACCTTGCGATCTGCCATTAAGTAATTAGACTATCATGCAATAAATTACAAAATAACCTCATCTGTCTGAGCACTAGAATTTAAAATCTCTTAGAAGGGATAAGCATTGGATGAGCATTGCTTTCCAACCTCAAATATGAGACTTAGGCTCCCTTTCTGATTACATCCGGGAGAAAGAGTCCAGGAGGCACTTAGCTGGTTTGAGCAGCTACTAATTTCTTTTGAAGGAGGAGTAAAGGCCCCAGGCTAGGAGCCATTTATAGAGATCTGAACAGAAAAAAGTCATCTGAGAGTAGTTGGTAGGGACTTAGAACTGTGGTCCTGAATCCTGGCTGCTCAATGCAAAAACCTGGGAAGCATTTATAAACTCCAGGACTGAAGTCCAGGCATGTGTAATTAAAAAAAAAAAAAAAAAAAAATCACTCCCAGGTGATTCTAATGAATAATCAGGATGGAAAATCATAGATTCCCAAAGAATCATTGAATAGAAGGCCCCTGATCTCGTGGAGAGAAGAAGCAGTTTGAGAATCCACAAGTCTGCAGAGTACCACATTTGTGAACAGGCCAGAAATTTTATGGAGTTCAAGAAGAGAGGAACATCATTTTCTTCCGTCACTTGAATATCTGTCTGAGAAAGTGCATACCCCACAAATCTAAAGAGAAGAAGGATAATTAGATAATTATATAACCAGACAAGCTTTCCTAGCCCTAAACCATTACTCGTAGGGTGTTGTGACCTAGGGAAGGTATTATTAGTCACCACTTAAGCAAGCCAGTCAACTTGTGGGTAGGGTGGTGGGGCAGAGCATGTTTCCTCTTTGATCTGCATGTTATCATAGAAAGATGGATTCCACTGTGCAATTACAAAAAAGCAGGTCCACGAGTAAAATCTGATTTTTACAGCTAACTTAAATTGCTGTTTATTTCCCCTATCAAAAAATAGAGTCTTCATTTTTATACCATTTGCATGAGTATTTATTTATCCTTGACTGTCTCAGAAAGCATTCCAGAAGCATGTCAGGAGTTGCAGGTTGGCTTCTGCACTGTCAATATATAAGGAATTTTTTTGAAGTATTGAATAGTGAATTTTGTGTCTCCACTAACATTGAATTTTCACGTAGGTTCTCCATGTGACTACTGACCTATAAGTTACCACGAGAGCAATAAGCCACATAGCACTGATCTTTCCAGTTGGTATTCATGAGCATCTGAAGTAATCTCTGTCAGATGACAGGGCCAGAGTCCTAGTAAGCCTGCTGTTCCACCAGTCCATCTCTGCCCACAAGACAGGAAAGGGGGTCCACCCAAGACTTAGATAAGGTAGTACAGGCAAAGCTGATTCCAAGTGAGAGACGCTGTCAAGTAAAGGGCAGTGGCTGACAAAAGCTGCTGATCCTGCAGATGGGAAAGAGAACTCAAGGAGAAAGCTGATTGTTCTAAGGGAAGTCTCAGAACACTCATCCATCATTCCTGATGGATTACAGCTGGGTTTGTCTCTTTCAGCTAAAGAGGCATTCCATCATTCAAATACTTGTAAGCTATGACTGAGGTGTTCAACAGGTTCACCTAGAATACAAAGGATCTCACCCAAGATACAATCATTATTGGAAATGGTGGGGGAAGGAGACATTCTTAGTTATTACTAACTAGTTCCTGCCCTAACTGCAGAATTCACTCATTCCTTCCGTAAACCTGAAGTGAGAACAGTATCAGTCACAGAAAAATTTCCCTTTCCTTCCTTCCTCCATTCTTTTTCTCCAAAAATATGGAAGGAGTGCCTACTATGTCTCAGGTTAAGATGGTAAACCAAAACTAAGTGAAATATTCTTGTGCAGGAATACTGAACCTGTGATCCAAGGATACCCCTAGAAATGGATAGGATTCACATGGATGGGGGAAAATTATAATTTTATATTTCTAACTGAAATTTCATTCACTTATGAATCTAGGCAATAAACCACAACTTATTAAAGGTACCTAGCACTGGCCAGGTGCAGTGGCTCACTCTGGGAGGCTCAGGTAGGCGGATTGCTTAAGCTCAAGACCAGCCTGAGTTCAAGACCAGCCTGAGCAAGAATGAGACCCTGTCTCTCCTAAAAATAGAAAAAAAAAAAAAAAAAAAAAAAAACTTTCGTGGTGGCAGGCACCTGTAGCCCTAGCTACTTGGAAGGGTGAGCCAAGAGGATTACTTAAGCCCAAGTGTCTTGAGGTAGCTGTGAGCTATGATGTCACAGCACTTTACCCAGGGAGACAGAATGAGACTCCATCTCAAAAAAAAAAGTACCTGGTCTTCTGTCACCAAAGGAAATCACAGACATTTTCATATCAATTAATAGTTTTTACAGATATTTCAAAAATGATTGTAGGTTTAACTCCTCCACCAGAATTTATTTGTAAATGCATTAATGAAGAAGCACATATCACAAATTTGTATTTCAACATTTTGATTATTTTATTTCAACATAATTGGTTTCCTTTATAATCCTATATGTTTTATTTTATGCATTTAAAAACATTGTTCTGAGAAGGAATCCATAGGCTTCTCCAGACACCAAAGGAAACCTTGACACAGAATTATTATGGATCCTCTTCCTATTAAGAGTGATAGGCCTTAGAGAAAAATCATACATTACAATAATCTTATCGTGACATAATTACAATAGTACTTAGAGCTCTAAAGAAAAAGTTCAGAAAAAGTCCAGAAGACATGGTCCCCCAATTTCTAGTAGTATGTGGGGGTGGTAGACTACCCTAGTAGTATAGCGGGATCCACTTGGATTCTGCTTCCCCAGGAAGACAACATAGTCTTATGCAGTCAAAAATATTGATTAAGCATCTCTCCTGTACCAGGCCCTGGGGACACAGCATCTCTGCCTGCTAATCTAGTTGGGGAAGTTCCAGCAACCCATACACAAAGAAACATAAAACCAAGCTAATACCAGGTAGAGATCAGAGTCCTGAAGAATGTGAACCAGGGTAGACAGAGACTGAGCAGATGCCAGGGGAGCTGTGGTCATCATTAGTTGGAAGAGGACCGGAAAGGTCTCTTGTGAGATACAGAGGGAGAGATTTGAGGGGTGAATTTAATCCACAGTACAGGGACCTTGAGATGGAAACAGTAAGCTCTTGGTCCCCTTGAATTCTAGGAATCAGACCTCTCAAATCATGGGAATTGTTGCCCTGCGATGACCTGCTTTTGGAGAAAGGAACAAATCACAGGAGTCAGAAGAGGAAACTGGGGCTGGTCTAAGGGTCTGTTGAACATAAGAGATCAGAAGTAGCAGCAGGATGTGGCTAAGTTCCCCGAGTCCACACCGTGTTGGGCCCTCCATAGGCAGGGTGCCTTAAGGAAGGTGGAGGGGCACCTCCCTACCTCTGGGCACCCCTAATCTTGCCTAGCCCAGTTTATCACTATCTGCCTTTCAAACTACAAGTTTCTATTATCAGCGGGCCCCCTCAATGTCTTGGAAGTGACCCACAAATATTTATCGCCTAACATCACAAAAACCAAGACCCCTGATTCTCAGGGAGCTAAAGCAGTTGAATAACCTCTTTACCATAAAAAAAGACAGCTATTTACCTCCAAGTGCATTTCAGGATTAACCTTCTAAGGCCTCAACCCATCTCTTCCCAGGTGGGTTCAAGGAAAGCTACTCATTTGTCCCCTTCCTTTGGTCTTTAGGAAAACCACTCTCTCCTAATGAAAAACGATGCCAAAGCTCCCACCTGACAGCTATCCATAAGATTCCACTTATAGCTTATCAAAATCTGCAAACATCCTACCCAGCAGCTATTAAACAAACTCAAATAAAGGATTTATTTTTAAAAAACCAATACTTTCTAGGGGCTCCTCACAGAACATTCAGCCCTATAATAAATGTTGGCTAAGTTACAGCACAAATACCATAAGGGGTATGCAGAATCATTTTTATTAAAAAATTGGCCTGTCTTTCCTTCTATTTCTAAACTTTCAATTGGCTTACTCTTGTTTATAACATCCACACACACATACTTCTAATGTCAGAAGAAAATCAGCGAGGGTTTTGCACCTCTTATTAAAACATTGCTAATCTCTTTCCTACACAGTCTGTGTATCTCCACTTTGTCCACAAAGAGATGTGAAATGTGAGTTTCCGGTCAAACAATAGACCTTACATCCTGTAAGATAGTACAAAGTTAAAGGTAAAATAACCATCTATTGAACTCTACTTGAATGAAGACAGAAAGGTGAATTAGCAATGTTAGTCATACTTACTAAAACAATAGTTGAGGCAATAGGACTTTTGGCAGAAAATTCAGTTATAAGAAAATTTCTAATATCCTTAAAAGTTTTAGTGAAACATCAGTGTAAAAGTATTATTTTCATAAGTGATATTTACAAAGCCTGAGTAGTAGGAAGAGCTTTGAACTTGAAGTCAGTAGATGTATGTTCCAGATCTCCCTCTGCCACTGATATGAGTCTCTCTGGGTCTCTTGCTTTCCTTATCTATAAAATTATGAGCTCAGAAGGGGTGACTTTTAAGACCTCTTGCAGCTCTAAAATTCTATGAATCTCTGCCTCACTAATTGGAATAAGCCTGTAAGTATCAGGCATCAGATTCTAATCTACATTCCTGAGAGGAACATGATGCTAGAGAATAATTTCCAAACTTCCAATGGTCTATTAAAAGAGGCTTCATCACTGCCACATTCATTGGCAAATTTCAGCAGTTGGTGAATATTTGTTTTTAATCAGAGATTTACTGATTAAAAGGACATGTCAGGCTTTACATTGGTGGCCACTGTGTTCTGGACAATGGAATGTAAATGGAATTGTTGCTTGAGGAGTTCTAGGGGAATAGTCTTTAAAAGGAAAGGAGTTGTTATCTTCCTCTCTCCCTTCTTCCTCCAGGCTGCTATGTGAACATAGTGACTGGAAGATGAGGAGCCCTCTGAGACCACTAAATACTTCCCTAACTTTGGTAGAAGAGCAAACTAGATGGAGCCTGAGTCCCTGCTAATCATGGAGTTGCCAAACCAGACCCAACTGCTCAACTTCGTTTGATTTATATGAGAGAGAGATGAATTTATATCATCTTTAAGCCATCGTTTTCTTGAGTTTTCTGTCACATACGGATAAGCTCAATCCTAACTAACACAATAATCCTAACTAAATAAGACTCGGTTTCCTTTATCAAAGAGTATCCTTATGCAAAACATGCCACTAATGACCAAGCCAGCCTCTCCTACAACTATTTCCATGCATCAGAGGATTTGACTGGAAACCTTGTTTTCATCACTGGAATTTCTGCCTTCGTCACCTCATCTAGTGTCAGGGATGGCAGGCCAGGCAAGTTTTGAAAGGACGTGACATGACAGGGAGGAGGAAATGAAGGATTTTCTCATAGGCTTTGCTGCCTAGTTCTCAAGACTGTTTTAATGCTGAGTGATTCCAGTTGGGTTAAAAGTGCAATGAGTAGACATCCTTCCAGAGCACTGTCATCTACCTGGAAATTTCAACTTCTTATTACCCTTGTAAACCTCCTGGGACAGAAGCTCAAAGTGACCCAGTTCCTACTGATAACTCCCACAATGAGATCAGCCTTTGCCTCATCCCCACTCAGTTGGGAGTGCTAACCAAGCTAGCTTGCAATCCTGGGGTGGAGGCAACACAAGTCAGGTCTCTGCAGATGCACAGTGGTGATATTTCTGTGGAAAGTTTATGCCTGGAACTTCAACTCTCAGTTTTGACTTCTGTAAAATCTAGACGCTTCAGGACATTAAAGGATGGTTGGCTCCAAGGAAGGCTCAGTGAGATGGTTCCTGACTCTTTCTCTCCTTAGAACAGTGGTTTGCAATATTTATTGGGAGAAACCATTAAAGAAAGTGATGAATCTTATGGACCACTTCCTTAGACCAGAAGCACTTATATTCATGAAACACAAGTTTCTAAAGTTCCAAGCCCCCTGATGCCCATCCATGAGTCCAGAGCCCCCAAGTCAAGGAGTCTTACCTTTGAACCCGAGAACACACTTCTTAAAACTTCTAAAGCCACCTAATTTCCTCCTTGAGACAAATTCCCCACTACTGTTCCTGAACAAAGACTATACTAAGTTGATTTGAAAGGCTTCAACTGTTCACAACCTTTATTTACTGTTACTTATGACCAACAGTGAGATAAATGCCCTATGCCTCTTCCCCACTTCCTGCTCCAAAGTTCTTTATCCAAGACCCTGGAAAAATAGATTTCTCTGGAAAACTTTTCCTGAACAAAGGTACTTTGTGATCCTTTGTGTACTCAGCCTCACCTTGGACATGTCACTTTCCATTATGGATTATTCGGGCAACCTGATTGCAGAAAATTTGAACCCTTGAGGTCTGGAATCGGGATGGTTGGTTTTCAGTCCGGGCTCTGTTCTTCTTGCTGAGTGACCTTGCATACGTTTCTTAACTGTTCTGTGTTTTGATTTTCTCATCGATGAAGTAGCGATAATAACACTCCACTTCATAGAGTTGTGTAATAATTAAATGTAAAATTTAATCCATGTAAAATTTTTCACAACGTTCCTGGTGCATTGAAAGAATTTAATAAAAAATAATTATTTTTATTGATTATATACTTTTGTATACTTTTGCTCACATCCACTACCATTAAAATATAAAGGAGTTGAGCGTAAGAGGGCAGAACCTGGGCCTTTGTCATCCTTTTGAACCCAGCAAAAACAATTTTGCATATGGCAAATAATCGGAATATGATTTTTAAATAAAAGTGTAACAACCATGAACATTCTGAGAACTTTAGACAGAACTGTTGTCATTTATGTTGTATCAGTGACATAAATGAGGCCACAAAGTAGTTAAGCTTTATGTTGTTTTGAGACCACAAATAATTCTGGATCTTGAAAAAATCCTGATTGTCACTCTCTGTTCTGATTCCAGGATTTTTGTTCCAAAAATTCACAAACCAAGAATTCCCATATTTTCTAATTATAAAATTTTAATTAGGTGTCACTGTTAGGTGTCAGACACTGTGATAAAGGGTGAAAATCAGAGATGTCCTTTATGGGTTCCTGTAAACTAGCTGCCATCTGACATCAGACTTCACGTTCAGGATCTAGGACATGCAAGGGCTATCTGGAAAATCTCTAGCCATGTAATATGAAAAATAGAGACATACATGGCTGGACACTTTCCACACAGCTCCTGTACACACTTTCATATTTCATAAGTTTGATGCTGACACCAGGGCACAGCTGGTCTGTATGATTTCCCTCCCTGAGACAAGAGGTGAATAATTCTGTCAAATGGCAAAATAATATGTCATCTTTCATTATAAAATAATTGTGCTAATAAATATAGAAAATCTACTAGACCACCTTTGACCACCCAACTCACTGAGCTGATTCAGATTGGCCCCTTGCCACATGGAAATGCCGAATGAAAGGTAAGAAAAATATTTCCCACACAACCAAGTTTGATCAGAAAAAAAGAAATCATCAGTTTCCAAAAATAGTGTGGCATTAAATCAGAGCTGATGCCAGTACTGACGAGGCTATCAGAGTTTCAGATAGGGATACTAACCGGGAGGACAAGAGGGCTAGGTTTCTAACACCTACCAAAACCCCCCAAAAATGTGAGTTTAGGTCTAAAGGATGGAAAGAATGGAATTGAGCTCCTTACATCAACAAGCCATTGCCTGGGGGTTTGGAGGAGTAAAAAAAAAAAAAAAAAAAAAATCACCTATGAAAATCAAACTCTGGGTCTATACTACATACAGATTTGAAGACTTAACTTTGGAAACTTGCATGGTGTAGAACCTTGAACTGATAATTTACCAGTACAAGATCATTCAAACCCCCGGGAATACAGTTAAAGCAGAGGCAAAGTATTTGTGTAGAGACATTTCACAGGCTATCTCTTCTTGGTTGTCACAAAGACACTTTGAATTCAACTGGAAATCATCCCTGCTTACCAAACCTGGTCATTAGCCAATATAACCTACTCATGAATGACATCACTTCTCATTAAGGCACACAAATCTAGGCAGTATCTTGACATGTCATCATTAAGGGTTGTTGATTTTATCTTCCAAATATCTATCAAATACATCCATTTCCAATACCCCATCTCAGTCTGAACCCCTTTTCTCTTTTCCCAGTCTTCTAACTGGTCTACCCTGAATCAACTCTATCACATGGTACCATAAAAATTGCCATCGTGTAGGTCAAAAACAGTCTGGGGGAGGCAATTTCATAAGGTTCAACCACTATTTCTTGCCATCTGATTTCCACATTGCACACAGAATTAGATAGTGTTCAGCATGTTTTTTAATAAATTAAACATTTAAATCTATAGAATGGAGGACTGGAGAGACTAAATGCAGGGAGAGCAGGGTGGAAGCTGGTGAAGGAGAAGGCAAAGGCCTGAATCTAAGGCACATTTTTCATGCATTACTTTGGCCAATCTTCTGAACATTCTATCTTTTGCTTTCAGCATTTTATACACAAGGAAACTAGAGATACCAAATAACTTGTGCCAAGGGTCAAACAATAGTAGATCTAAGATGACAAACCGTAACATCTAATCCAAATTCTGTCCCCTTTCTATTAAAAAAAATTTCTTTTTTGAGATAAGCAAAAGAGACGGCAAGAAGCCCAGAAATGGAAGCCAGGCACTCTAACATCTACTGATGCCAGAAAGATAATGCAGAGACCGAGACAGGCAAAGGCAAGCTGGAAGGGGCATGCCCATCTAATTCTAGCTCTAACTTATTGTTGATGCATAGGAATGAGGGCTCAGTATTTTTAGATTGCCCTATTTTTTGAGAGAATTTCAACCCTATATTTTTGGATGAAATCATTCTGATTTAAAACACCATTTGGAACATCGAGAACGTATCTACAGGGGGGAATATGGGTCACGGGTGCCAATACAGAGCCCCAGTCTGTCTGAATGGAGAGTCAGCAGTAAAGATACACTGCTGTCAGTACCTACCTATGCTTGTATCTTGCATGGAAAATATTTGGGTGGAGCTCCCATCAATAATATTGCAAAAGTTATCCAACTTGAACTTTGATGACTCTATGGAACTGAGAAGATAGAATCAGTTAATCTATAACTGGCTTCATGATTCCAAGATCAGTATGTTCAGTTAGAGCAAACAAACAACAACGCACAGGAAGATAAGCATCTTCATTCCATGAAACCCAAGAAGGGAAGGAGGCTCACCGGCCACATTGGAGAATGTGTAGATTGCTGACCACACCTATTCTCCTTTCAAAGGACATACGATCTGAAGATAAACTGATAACAGCCTTTATTTTAATTTAAACTCCCATTAGGACATACATCACAGTCACTTTCAATATACCAGAAATCACAGGAAAGTTCATTTTTATCTCTGGGTTCCTTTCCCCAGCATTTCTCACTGAAGAAATAAGGGAAGATCACTAACTGCTCTTCTAAGACAGAAGCTGTAATAAAATGAATATCTGCTTTTCAATTGCAGTTCCTCTAACTGTGGAGGAACCTGGTCTGCTGAAGAGCTTCGCACATTTTCTCAATTTGTCCTTCTTCACTTGAAATCTAACCAACTACACGTATGTTGCAGTTTCTCCCCATGGTGTTTATTTGAGTGGAGCTAAATCAGTTAAATCACTAGCAACTAAATCACTATGGCTTTTATAAAAATTATGTAGCATTTTGTGGAGCACATTCCTGATCTGAGGTCTTAGAATTTCTCCTATACTCATCAGTAATATTTTTTAGAGATAGTATCTTGCTCTGTCACTCAGGCTGGAGCACAGTGACATGACCATACTTCACTGCAGCCTCAAACTCCTGGGCTCAAGCGATCTTCTTGCCTCAGCCTCTTGAGTAGCTGGGACTATAGGTAAGCACCACTATGCTCAGTTAATTTTTCAAAAATTTCTTTGTAGAGACAGGGTCTGGTTATACTGCCCAGGCTGGTCTCAAACTCCTGGCCTCAAGGAATCCTCCTGACTCAGCCTACCGAAGTATAGGAATTATAGTATAGGTGAGAGTCACTGCTCTTGGCCCTCATCTATAATTTAAAAAGGCATCATAAGGGGCAGTGTCTGTGGCTCAAAGGAGTAGGGCGCCAGCCCCATTTGCCGGAAGTGGTGGGTTCAAACCCAGCCCTGGCCAAAGACTTCAAAAAAAAAGGCATCATAAGCAAATAGAATTCAGCAATAACCTCACATATTCCTGGATGATGGAAAGAGGAATCATTTGATTGCTGTACTGGATAGTTAGCATACTTAGATCAATTTTGTATTACTGAATTTAGAGTAATTAGTAGAATAAATAACTGGGTAGTTTTATGTATTAATAGTACACAAAGTTGTTACTTCTATTTCAGTTCAATGCAGATTGCTAGGATGGGAGGATGAGGTGTTCTGCTCCACTCGGAGACAGAGTAGTCAGTCAGAGACTCAAGATCCATCCATCCTGTGGTTCCACCACCCTGTTAGTCTAGATGTCAGCAAACATTCTTCGTAAAGAGCCTTACAGTAAATATTTGAGGCTTTGTGAGCATATGGTCTCTGTCACAACTATTTAACTTTGCCAGGATAGCACAAGAGCAGCTGTAGATAATATGTAAATGAACACATGGCTGTGTTTCAATAAAATTTTATTTACAAAAACAGGCAGCAGGTAGGATTTGGCCTGTCGACCATATTTTGCCAACTTCTGCTCTTGGACTTTATCTTCCTCTGCATTTAGCCGGTGAATAAAGAGAGAAAACCATGGAGGAGGCACAGGAAAAATTAATGCCTATCCCCATCCCTAGGAAATTATTAAACAATGTTTGTAAATTGCTCCATGTGAAGGTCAATATGTAGCTCAGTAAATGACATCTGTCATCATTTTAAAATAATAAAATACCTTTGATATTTACAGGAAGAAGTGGACATGTTTTATTAAGGGGGTATCAGGAAAGACTACAAATGATTCTCAATGCTAGGATAGAATTTTAGCAAACAGAAATGGGTGGACATCATGAAGAAACGTGTAAGAAAGCACGGTAGATTGAGTACATGCATGCTGCTCAGTTTGGCTGTAATACTGGGCTATGTGGAGGGCTCTGGGAGACAGGTCTGGAAATATAAGAAGGCCTCAAATATCACGTTTAAAGTTGGGATGTTCAGCAACTATAGGGAGACATTTAAAGTTGTTGAGAAGTATATACACCAGTTCTGTCTCTCAAAATTTTGTTTGTAAATTCATTGATTGAAACACAGACTGTGTAACACAGCGTAAGTGATGAGAGTTAGAATCCCAGGCTGGTCCACATCAGCCTGGTTTCAGGTATTTATAACCTGTAAGTATATGAAAAGGAGAATTGCTTTATTCAACCAATATCTCAAACAACATGCCCATAAAATTATTCAGCTATATAATTACATAAATGCTACTCTGATTATTACTGTTTTCATCTGAAATGAGATTTCAGAGGACAAGTTTCTGAGTTAACACTGACAAAGATTTATTGCCAACTATTAAAATTCCTGGAAGGGTGTGCTGGGATAAAATATAGACTCAATTTTTTGCCAACCTATCTGGATACTGAGAAGTGCTTTGCATAAGGTGGAACTATGACGTCAGAAGCATGTTTACATAGGCCTGCTTTTCTAGATCCTTAAAAAGAACTACTCATCTCTAACTGATGCAAACCTGCCGGGCCTCTTTGTCAGAGCCCATCTGTGTTGAAAGCTAGAAACACCTCCTTCCACCACCTGCTGGAGAAATCTCTTCTAATGTTCAAGAGTGGTCTACCTAAATTGCCATTGTGTGGAAAGCCTCAAAATTGGGGGGACCCAACGCCAGTGCCTCACGCTAACATTTAATATGTATGGTCATTTATTCACTCACTTATTCCACATATATTTCTGAGAAACTGTGCTGGTGCTAGAGGTAGTAAAAGCAGTTCAGGAGAGTCAGATATGACATAAGTGTTAATGCAGCAATATTATAATTTATTTCATGGGGGTACACCCATGTCAAAGTAGTATATAGGAAAAGAAGAATTTAAAACTGTCTATGGAGTCAGAAAAAGCTTTTCCAAAGATATAGTATCTGAGTTGAGATACCAAAAATAAATAGATGCTTTAGAGAGAATGAGGGGACAGCACCTGGGGCAAAGAAACCAGCAAATACCAAAAGCACGTCATTTACGGAGTGTTGTGTCTATTCAGTGAACGGTTGCTGAGGAGATGGATGGTAGGCGGAAGGAAGAATAGATGAAAAGATATGAGGAAACCTACTTTTGAAGTTGTGCATTGTCCAACGTTCCCTTCTACCCAAAAATAAGCCAGCTGCTCCTTCCTCACAGATCTCTGACATAGCTTAAAGTTTGGCTTCACTTAGCTTTTCTTACTCCGTGAAGTTGAAAGTTAGAAATCCTGACATTGAGGAGTTTTCATTCTAATGCCCATTTTAAGCAAATGGGATGCTGACTGTAACCCATGTGAGCCCAGGGCTGAGCTGGGTGTCCGAGAGAGATTTCAAAGGAGACACGATCTGGGCCACTGATAAATTTTCCTCTCATTGGAGAATCAACAGTTACACTCAAGAAATAAATCAGCACAAAGGTAGCTGGCACTAAATTGCAGGATTTGGATTCAAAGTTATATGACAATTTGGGTTGTTCACAACCATCAATACGACAGAAGCTTCCAAGTTTTGTCGCGTCTCATAGATAATTCTCTGCAATCCTTTGTGAAGATAAGATTCCTGGAGCTCATTGACAAGGTTTGGATATGACCATCCTGAAGAACTCCAGTTTCCTCCTTCCCTGACTGCATGCTTTCTCTGGCAGACACTTTCTTTCTTTCTTTGTTGTTGTTTTTTTTTTTTTTTGCAGTTTTTGGCCAGGGCTGGGTTTGAACCCACCACCTCGGGTATATGAGGCAGGCACCCTACTCCTTTGAGCCACAGGTGCCGCCCCTGGCAGACACTTTCTTTGCTTGCTTTTTTCCTTCTCCGTACCCCACCCCCATTACTCTTCCCTCTCCCCGTTGCCCTTACATACCCAGAGTTAAAGCTGATAGTGTAAATTGAACCACACTATGAAACTCAGCAGTAAGAAACAGACACAAGGGAGTCTGGTTAAAACCCCAGAATGACAAGTCAGGAGGCAGAGTTCCCAGGAGTGGAGCAGACCCTCAGTTCTTCATGTGGGGTCGGGTCATATTCCTTGCTCTGCCACAGAATTTACCCTTTGTTTTTTCTGCATCTCTAACTCTTGTCACAGGATTATCAAAAGGCATCCTCTTACAAATTTCCCTTGATATTCATCTGCCTTGTATTTAAAGACAGATTTACCACTCCACTGAAAAGACTGATCTTTAAATCTCTGTAGAGATAGCTGAGATAGCTTCCTCTAACAAGATTCTTCCCCTCAATTATCTGTGGATTTCTAGCTATCTAAAGGATATTAGGTGTAGATATGAATGCTTGAAAAAGCTCATTTTTGACTCACAATACTGGTGCCGAAAAATTTTTACTATTTAAAAAAACCTTAGATATTTGGTATAAGCTTGAACCCAATAAGGCTTCTGATAAGAATACAAGTATGAACATAGATATAGCTATGAGGGTGCTCATTAAGGCTCTGTGGATAGCAATAAAAAATTGGAAACAAGCATAGGGAAATGTTTAATTCATATTATGGGATACGATGCAAAGAAAATAGTGTTCTAGAAAAATATTATAGATAAGGGAAATATTCATAATGTATTAAGTTTAAAAAGTTGATTTTAAATTAATATAAACAGTATGTGTTCATGTTAAGAGGGAATAGGATTGAAAATTATAACATTGCAACATTAGCATTCACCCCTCTCCCTCCAAAGTGAATTTAATCTGCCTGCTTTAGTTCTTCATGCTACAGCCACCAGGACCCCAAGCTGCTTTTACTGTCCCCATCAATGACATCTTTAAGGGAAGCTAAGAATTCACACGTTTTTCTTCAGAAAAATGCTTTGAGTTTTGTGATGTGTGATCAGAATAATGTATAGAGAGCTCAAACTAAAGAGGGAGAAAAAAGAAGGGCTTCCATCTAAAAGGCAGCTACGTCTACGCGTTGCAATACACAAAGGAGCTGTCTTTTTTTTTTTTTTTGGAGACAGAGTCTCACTTTGTGACCCTCGGTAGAGTTCTATGGCATCATAGCTCACAGCAACCTCAAATTCTTGGACTCAAGTGATCCTCTCCACTCAGCCTGCTGAGCAGCTGGGACTCCAGGCCCCACCAAAATGCCCCAAACTCCTGAGCTCAAGTGATCCACCCGCCTCTGACTGGCAGAGTGCAAGGATTACAGGCATCAGCCACCACTCTGGCTGGCAAAAGGAGGTTGTCTTGAGCTAGAGAAGAGGAAGTATTAATATTTTGTAGGGGGTGTGGAAGAGCCTCGGGATGTGAGGAAACTAAATAAAGAAAGAAGAGAGCCATGAAACCTTATTATGGAAATGTATGCAAATCTTTTCATGGTCTGGGAGAATTGGCAATCATGTATTTGAGTACTTTGATAATTAATTTTGGTTCTGGACCCCAAACTGCATAAGGGTCTTCAATTTATATCAGACTTATATGCACAACCACAACAAAAATTAAGGACAGCAGATTTAGGTCAGGCTTGGTGGCTCATGTCTGTAATACAGCACTCTGGGAGGCCGAGGCAGGTGGATAACCTGAGCTCAGGAGTTCGAGACCAACCTGAGCAAGAGTGAGACCCCCCCCATCTCTAAAAAATAGCCAGGCATTGTGTCGGGCATCTGTAGTCCCAGCTACTTGGGAAGCTGAGACAAGAGGATCACTTGAGCCAAGAGTTTGAGGTTGCTGTGAGCTATGAGGCCATGGCACTCTATCGAGTGAGACTCTGTCTTAAACAAAAAAAAAAAAAAAAAAAAAAAGATAGACAAGACAGCAGATTTATTCACCAAGGTATTCATGTGGATAAGATGAAATTGTTTTATTCTTTTAACACATCTATATTTCCTAAATTTTCTATCTGTGGGTCTGTATGTATATGTATATGTGTAATTTTTTTTCTTTCAATTCTCAAGTAACTCCAAGAAATGTGCACTGTGATGGTGGCAATTTTACATACTAGGACACGGAGGCATCGAAAGACAGGTTTGGTAACTTGCTCAAAGTCACAGAAGATAGTACATTTGAGAAAAACAAGTAAATAAAGAAATAAATAAATAAAACAAAAAGAAGATAGCACATTTGGCACTTGGACAACATGCATTTGAACTGTGTAGATGCACTTTAGATAGCTAGAAATCCACAGATAATTTCACTGAAAAAATCTACACATAAAACTGCGCCTGCATCTCCTGCCTCCCCTTCCACCTTCTCCACCCCTTCTGCCTCTGCCACCCCTGAACAGCAAGACCAGTCCCTCCACCTCTTCAGCCTACTCAAGGTACAAACAATGACAGTGAAGACCTTCATGATGATCTCCTTCCACTTAATGAATAGTAAATATATTTTCTCTTTTTTATGATTTTCTTAACACCATTTTCTTTTGTATAGCTCTATAATTGTAAGGATACAGTATATAATGCATATGACATATAAAATATGTGTTAATCATTTACGTTATCAGTAAGGCTTCTGGTTAGTAGTAGTCTTTCAGTAAAGTTTTTGAGGCTTCAGAAGTCATACATGCACAGATTTTTTTAACCATGTGTAAGATTGCCATCCTGATCCCTGCATTGTTTGAAGGTCAACTGTAATCGAAGCATTAGGAAGTGACCCCAGCGACTTAAGTCCAAAACAAGTGCTCCAGGCACTTATGCTAAATACACAGCTTCTTATTCTTTATTTTGCACATTTATTTTCAAATGAAATGTTTCCATTCTACAAAGAAGTATAATAATAAGACTAAAACAATGAAAGCTCAGGTACCCATGGCAGCATGCTATCCTAATAAATATTAATATGTAAAGAAAAAAATGCAGATATAGCTAAAATGTTTTAGTAATGAAGATTGTATTCATTAAAAGCAATGAAAGGTGAAATAACAAATAGACTGCAGTTGTTCATGTCCCAGTGAAGCCTGCCCACCTGGTAATCATTTTCACAAGGAGGGTGGAAGGAGCCAAAGAGATTATAAAATGGCAGCAGTGTGAAGTTTTTTTGTTTTGTTTTTTCTTTACTGACCCCCACCCCTGCCAAATTTCAGAAGAAACAGCTTCTCCTGAATTTGGTAATTATCATTTCCTTGAGTGTTTTGTATAATCCTACTACATATATAGATTTTCTTTAAATACAGCATTGCTTTGCCTGCTTTATGGATTATATGCATAGAATCATAACTACCATCAAAATATGATGGTCAGTGTCAATCCCTGGCAACTTAATCTACTGTGTCTTCCACTTGCTTCAACATTTTTATCCCTTTGTCTTTCTGTGCTGGATTCTGAGTGAATTTTTCAGTACTGCCTGCCAATTCATTAATTATCCCTCTAAGCATGAAACTTTGTATTTCAAAAGCGATTTTTTTCTATTTTCTAGTATTTCATCTTTCAACCGTTTTATAATTCACGTATCATACGATTCACTATTTAAAATGCACAATTCAGTTGTCTTTACCATGTTCAAAGAACTGTGCAACTATCACTACCATCAATTTTAGAACATTTTCATCATCCAGTGAAGAAACTCCACCACCCTTTGTAGTCCGTCCCCATTTCTCTCCTCCTACCTCCACCACTTTCCATCCTTTCCCCCATCCCCCCTGGCCACAGGCAGTCACTAGCATAGTTTCTGTTTCTCTAAGTTTACCTATTCTGACTGTTACTGTTACTCCTCCCAGATAACTGTGGTTGTATAACCATGACCTCTCCATCTCCCCTCCTTACTTAATCACCCACACCTCTGCTAACCATCATTCTGCTCTCTTCTTCTATGAGATCAGCTTTTCAGATTCCACACATGAATGAGATCATATGGGATTTGTCTTTCTGTGCCTGGTTTATTTCACTTACTTCCAGCTTTATCCAAGTTGTCACAAATGACAGAGTTGTATTCTTTTTATGGCTGAATAGTATTCCATTTGTGAGTCGCCATCTTAACACTAGAGTCGCCATCTTAACGCTAGCTAATAACTCTTTCTTTTACACTGCTTAATTGTATGCTCACTTAAGAGTCCCCAGGAACTGGCCTTGAACAGTTAACCCTGACACCAAGATGGCAGGACTCCTCCCTTGGAAGAAAATGCTGAACAATTAACCTTCAACTCTGTTGTGGTCTAGATGACGCAGGCCAGACTGTCAGATGGCCACTGCTGAAGATATGTCACAACAAGATATACTGACCTGCGTTAACCAGGTCCTGCATCTGTGTTCCCAGAACTCCTTTCCCTTTAAAATCCATAATGCAGACTAAGGAATTTGAGATGGTCTTTTTGACAATAGTTCACCATCTCCTCAGGGTGCCAGCTCTTAAATAAACCTGCTTTTCCTATCACCAACACTGGTTTCTCAAGTCTGGCGTTTTGAGCAGTGGGCAGCTGGTCTAGCGCTCAGTTACACACTGTGTCTATGTATGACATTTTCTTTGTTCTTTCATCCATTCATAGACACTTCGTTAGATTCCATGTCTCAGCTATGGTAAATAGTGCTACAGGAAATGTAAGAGTACAGATGTCTTTTTAACCCACTGATTTCAGGTCCTTAGGATATATACCCAGTAGTGGAATTACTGGATCCCATGGTAGTTCTATTTTTAATATTTTGAGAGCTTCCATACTGCTTTCCATAGTGCTTGTACTAATTTATATTTCCACCAACAGTGTGGAAAGGTTCCCTTTTTCCCATATCCCCACCAACCATTTTTATCTTTTGTGCTTTTGATAATAGCCATTCTAACAGCTGTGGACCGATAAATCTCATTATCGTTTTGATTTGCATTTCTGACTATTGGTGATTTTAAGCATTTTTTCATATAACTGTTGACCATTTGTATGTCTTCTTTTTAGAAGTGCCTATTCAGATCTCTTGCCTATTTTTCAATAGGGCTATTTGTTTTCTTGCTATCAAGTTGTTTGAATTCCTTACATATTTTACGTAGTAACCTCTTGTCAGATACATAGCTTGAAAATATTTCCTTCCATTCAGTAGGTTGTCTCTTCTTCTAATTGTTTCTTCTGCCACACAGAAGCTTTTTACTTAGATGTAATTCCATTTGCCCAATTTTGTTTTTGTTGCCTTGCTTTTGAGGTCTTATTCAAAAAGTCTTTGCTCATACCCATGTCATAAAACATTTCCCCTATGATTTCTTATAGTACTTTCATAATACAGGGTTTTACATTTAAGTCTTTAAGTCTTCGATCCATTTTGAGTTCATTTTTGTACGTGGTGAGAGATAGGAGACTAATCTCATTCTTCTGCATATGGATATTCAGTTTTTCCAGCAAAATTTACTGAAGAGGCTGTCCTTCCCTAACTTGTGTTCTTGGCACCTTTGCCAAATATCAATTGGCTATAAATACTTGAATTTATTTCTGGGCTCTCTATTCTGTCCCATTGGTTTGTCTGTTTTTATGCCAGTACTATGTAGTTTGGTTATTTTAGCTTTATGGTATATTTTGAAGTCAGGTAGTGCAATGACTGTTCTTTTTGCTTAAGATTGTTTTAGCTATTCAGGGTCCTTTATGGTTCCACATAAATTCTAAGATTGTTCCTTATTTATGGGAAGATTGTCATTGATGGAGATGTCACTGAATCTGTGGATTGCTTTGAGTACCATGGACATTTTAACAACATTAATTCTTCCACTCCATGCATATAGGATATCTTCCCATTTATCTGTGTCTTTTTCAATTTCTTTCATCAGTGCTTTATAATTTTCATTGTAAAGATCTTTCACGTCCTTGGTTACATTTATTCCTGGGTATTTTTTGTACCTATTGTGAATGGAACTGTTTTCTTAATTTCTTGTCAGATAGTTCACTATTCACATATAGAAATGCTCTTAATATTTGTGTGTTGATTTTGTACCCTGCAACTTTACTGAATTCGTTTATTAGTTCTAACAATTTTTTTTTTTGTAATCTTTAGAGTTTTGTCTATGTAATACCATGTAGTCTGGAAACAGAAATAATTAAACTTCCTCCTTTCCAATGTAACTGTATTTTGTTTATTTATCTTGCCTAATTGCTCTGGCAAGGACTTTCAGTACCATGTTGAATAGAAGTGATAAAAGTGGGCAACTTAGTCTTATTCCAGGTCTTGGAGTAAAAGCTTTCACCCTTTTCCCTATGCAATATGATATTGGCTGTGGATCTGTCATATATAGCAGTGGTTGTCAACCTGAGGATCATGACCCCTTTTGTAACAATGAAAATACATCGCGGTGTTAGGAAGGTTGAGAACCACTGATATATAGGCTTTATTATGTTGAGGTACATTTCTTCTATACCTAATTTTTTAATTTTTTTTTTTTATCATGAAAGCATATTGACTTTTGTCAAGTGCTTTTTCTATATCTATTGAAATGATCAATTGTTTTCATTCCTAATTTTCTTAATGTGATATATTACAGTTATTGATTTGTGTATGTTGAACCATCCTCGCATCCCTGGGAAGAATTCTTCTTGATCCCACTTGATCATGGCAATTCATCTTTTTAATGAGCTGCTGAATTTGACTTTGCATCTATGTTCGTCAGAGATACTGGTGTAGTTTTCTTTTCTTCTTGTCCATGTTAGGTTTTGGTATCAGGATAATGCTGGTCCTGTAGAAGGAATTTAGAAAAATTCCTTACTCTTCAGTTTTTCAGAACAGTTTGAGAAGAACTAGTATCAGCTCTTCTTCAAATGTTTGGTAGAATTCAGCAGTCAAGCCATTGGCTTTTCTTTCATGGGAAACTTTTTAATGTTGACTCAATCTCCTTTCTCATTATTAAAGTATTTAGACTTTCTATTTTTAAAAAATTTATTCTTGGTAGGTTGGGTATATTCTGGAATTTATCCATTTCTTAAAGATTTTCCAATTTGTACATAATATTTTCTTATGATCCTTTGTCTTTCTGCATTATCAGTTGTAATGTCTCCTTTTTCATCTCTAATTTTATACATTGGGTCTTCTTTTTCTTTTTTAGTCTAGCTGAAGGTTTATCAACTTCTTTTATCTTCTTAAAAGTTCTCCAGCTCACCTCCCCACCCATGGAATTTTGACTAGTGACCATCCAGGGGCAGGTTTACCACCCTGCATGCAGCAGAACTTCAGCGTGAAGCTGTGATGTCTCCTTGGAGCACAAAGCCAACAAAAATCTCCACCAGATGGTAAGGGAAACAATGCTCTATTTTCCAGGATTTCTAGCTCATTCCTTTTCATTTCAAATTTCATTTTTGTTATTTTTGTTTGATTTTTTTTTTCTTATTTTTGATAAATTTTGTAAATTCCTTTTTGTGTTTAAATACATTAAACATACATTAATAAATTTGTAAATTAATCTTAATCTGTATTAATCTCTTTTTTACCATTAGATTCCTTTATATATTTCCAGTTATTAAAATGAACCCTTATTTTAAATTAAATAAATTTTCTTGTCATTTTCTTCCCCCCTCTTTGCTTTCCATCACTCTAGGAGTTTGGAAGTTGCTGTTATTTGGTCTCCCAGACACCAGTCCAGAACAAAACCTCATAAACACAGTTTAGAGATGACCTAGTGCTGTAAGTAAAATGACGCAAATCAAATCACTGAGTTAAGCAGGCAGCTGGATTCAGATGTTGCTCAAATTCTTGAGTTTATGTCCTCTTGCCTCCCAAATCATGCATTTACCAGAAAGTAGGGACTCCAAACATAGGTTGGTGGCAGCTTTTTTCCCTTTAACCTTTCTTTATAAGACATTGAGTCTTATTCCAGTATCTGGCTTCAAGTAACAAACCTGTGTCCCAGCCTCCAACTCTCATGAACATTCTGGAGTCTCTGTTTCCAGTAACAAGCTACTGTCTGGTTTGAGACCTAGGACCCAAAAAACCTATATATAATCCCAGCCCCACTCACTACTTACATTATTCATTCATTTCTGGACATGTTGCTAATTTTTTCAGTCTACTTATATTTTAAGGTAACCCCTGTAAAATGTCTAAAATTTGATAGTTTTAACCTATGAAAACTGCAATTGCCAAAAGTTCAATTTAATACTTTTTGTTTCCTTTTTTCACGTTTTATCTGTCATATCTGCATTTTAGAATAGAGAGACTGTGTCAAAATAAGAATTTTCTTTTCCCAGTTGACCAGGAATCTATTCTTACCCTTAAAAGAGGATTCTCATTCATAATAAATCAGAAATTGGTTGGCAGAAAAAATAAATAACAAAGGGGCAGAGTTCTTAAAATCAAAGAGGCAGAGCTCTTAAAATCAAAGAGAAGGATCAAGGGAAAGAAGTGTCACCCAGCCAAGGAGACTAAATTAGGAGCGAGAAATGATGGAGAAGAAAATAACAAGAGTTGAAAAAGAGAGCAGGATGGAAGTAAGGATCCAAGACCACAGGACTGGAGAAATCACTGTTTCCAGAGGCCAGACCAAGACGTGGAAGGGGAACCAGGAGCTAACATGTCAAATGATCGCTAAAAAACAAACCACCAACAACAATAAAACCCAACTTTTACCTAAATTCCAGATTGCCCCAGGAACTCAGAAAGGTCCTCAATTTTTCCAAATACAAAAGGAAATAGCTTAGCAGGCCCGGGGTCAAAGAGGTTGGCCTGGAAAAAAGTCAAAATGATGTTAAACAGTCTCAGGTTGATAGTCTATATCATTCTGCTGTGTGTGACCCTATCCACTGTCTGATTGTAAAAAAATTATATCACAAGCTTCTCTACAACAGTCAAAGAGACCTCACTCCTTAGAGCTGGGTGATGTTGGTGATTCACTAAAGGAGGAGCACCACAAAGGATTGAAGGATGGGACCACAGTCAAAAAAAAAAAATCTCTTGCTCTGTCAGGCGAACACTGGAGAGATGACAAGGAGAAAGTGATGGGAGCTATTTGTCTGAAATGTGATCCAAGTTTTCATTCAGTTCAGTGCCCCCTTCTACTAATCAGGATCTCAGACATAAAAGGCTCTTCTACAAAATATCTTAATTCACAAGAACATCATAATAATTATGTTGCTTCTTGTACATAATAATAAAGATACCTTCTGTCCCCACCTCAGACATAATATATAATCACATGCTAAGCTTGTTTGTCTAGCCTTTCCATCTGGGTTAGTTAGCATCATTATCTCAATTATCTTTCAGTTCACACACCTTTCCTGAATGAACAAAAGGTGGAGCTCTGAGTTCTGGTCTATATGTCATATGCAAATCTTTAAACCAGACTCTTGGTAATTCATTGCATATCCTGAACTCCTTTGTAGTCCAACAACTTCCTACTCACCTGTACATGAAGGAAAACATCTGGTTGCTGAACATGACTTTGCAGGTCTGGTATTCTGATTGCTTTGTTGTTTATCATGAAGAAAGCAAGCCATTCCACCATTAATTAGAAGTCTGGCTTCCCCTGCCTCTGCTGAGGGCCCTGGGGTGTATGGAAATCAAGAAGGTATTTACATTCCCTATCAACATTCTCTAACTACACACTGCATCTCTACTTACTGCATCTGGGAATTGAACATTTGTTTCCAGTCTTGATTACAAAATTGCTTCAAAGATTTCATGCTTGGATAAATTATCTGAAAAGAGGTAAGTGAAAAACCTTCTAATAGGCTCAATTTAGCTCTTTCTTGCCCAGGATGCTAAAACGTCTTACAAGAAGCATGAGGGTTAAAAATATACATAAGACTATTCTTTTGTATTTCACATAGAATTTCCCCTGCTGCCTTGGAGTTACAGCTCATACATTTTATCTCATACATGCTAGTTGGTTACATTTCATTACTCTAATCATTATGCATCAACCTTGGCGAATATTAGAAAGAGGAAAATTCGAGCACAGCATAGTGGCGCAGTGAGGTGTAGGAGAGAGGTGCAGGATTTGTTTCCTAGCTTCACTGGACCTAGGTTTATTCATCTCTTTGATCAGAAACATACTACTTATCTCATAGAGGCTGTAAGAAATGTATACAAAACCTTTGAAAACTGCAAAGTGCTATAGCATTTTTCATCACGATTTTCACCATAATAGAATCATAGAGAGATGGAGCAGGAAGTAATATTAGAAATAAACCAGCCTGGATTTCAGAGATGAGGAAACTGAGGACCAGAAGGATCAAACCACCTACTCATGAACAGACCTCAGGTTGGGGGCAACTCACCCCAATTTCAAGGCAGGTGTCTGAGTCCTTCCCAGGTATTCTCTCCCCCATAAGGGCTGCACAGATAAGAGAGAAGCGGGCTGCCAGTGGGAATTAGTGGAGCATGGTGGGGACTGAGAGGAACTGGAAATGGACCTGTCCTACCCGGAGAGGACATCTAGTATTTGTCTCCAGGTAACTTTCACCTTATCAGAGTATAGACCTAGGATGTCAGATCAGATCTCATTTTATCTAGAAAGACCAGTAATCTAGACTTTTTTGATATGTAAAAATCTCCCTATTTTAAATAATATTTTAATTTTTAAAACAGGTTGCCACACAAAATATCCAAGAGTCTAAATCAGCCCCTGGTTTACCAGTTCATGACCTCTGATCTACAGGTGCTGAGTCTGATTGTGTTCCTCCGAAGTTCAGGTGGAAACCTAATCTCTATTGTGGTGGTATTAAGAGCTGGGGTCTTACAGGAAGTGACAAAGTCATGAATGGGATTGTTGCTCCTTTCAGAGGGGTTGAGGGGAGTGCCCATGCCCCTTCCATCATGTGAGGATACAGCCAGAGACACCAGTGCTGAAGCAGAAAGCAGACTGGTTCTGCTGATGCCTGGATCTTGTACTTCCCAGCCTCCAGAACTGTGAGGAATAAATTTCTATTGTTTATAAATTACCCAGTGTAAGGCTATTTGTTATAGCAGCCCGTTCACATTAAGACAACAAGGAAACATCCAAACTCTCTCATGGTGTCAAAGGCCTCATTCTGCTTCCTTCCTTGGCTCACTCCTACCTCTCTTTGCCTATACTCAGGTTCCAACTGCACTGAATAGCTTGTGGTTCAACAAACACACCCCAATGCTTGCAAACGTGCCCAGTTCTTACACTGCTCCCCTTGTTCCTTTTTCCATAATGTACCTTATGCCCGCAGTGAACCTCTGTGCAATAATTCATTTTCTTTTATGATAGTTCAGATCTTCATTCGACCAGGGGACAGTCCCTGAATAGTATCTCCACCACAACACCACTACTTGACATGTTCATCCTATTCTCACAATATCTTGCACATCTTACTTCATTTACTTCATGGTACTGCAGGTACTTGGTTTATGCCTATTGTCTTAACTAGAATTTCAGTTAATGTTGCATTGAAATTAAGCTATTCATTCTTGCTCAGAAGTGACCACTGATCTCTTTTCCTGAACCTCAGTCTGTTTCTACAGTGGTCTTATTCTAAGTTAAGTATTGTTGATATAGAAGTTCCATGGAGAACACTTTCCCCAGGGACTCAGGTAACTCTATCTCTTCTTTTGACATGAGGTTATGAAAGCAGTCAGCTTCTGGAGCTGACCCCTCTGCTCAGCACCTAAACCCAGGCTGTTCCATGTTCTGGTTCCTCTTTTCCTAACTCCTTTCACATTACTTTTCACTGACTGCTTCTGTCCTATTTGTGCTTTAGTGGAGTGAGGCTTTCCCTGACTGTTGTTAATCGCTAAAACCATCTCCTTAGAGTTCTCAATATGATTTCTGATTTCCTGTTCCAATCTAAGACTGATTGTCTTCCAAGACAATCTTTTCAGCTACAGATGTAATCTGATTCCCATGTAAGACCCCAAGCCCATTTGTCTATCCCTTGATCAGAGATCTTTTCATGTAGTGTGTGCCTAGGACTTGAGAATTCAGGGGCAAATCTATTCCTAATAAACACACATGAGAACTTCCAACCTAGCCACACAGGAAGCCAAAACTCAACACCATGCCTGTGAGCAGAGGCTGAGAGTGTCTCATCAGCTCCATCAGCTCCTGATGTCAGAGAAGTTGAGCCACTTCTCAAAGCTGAGCCAGTTAACAACATAACGTATAGGCCATTGGGTCTTTAAGTGCCTGTCTTTAGAGACATTTATAGGTATTTCCAGTGTCTTCTGTGCATGTGGTGGGATGCATGTCCCCTCCTGCTACAATAAACTATGAGTCAAAGTAACTTAGATCACTTCTGGGCAGAAACTCTAAGAGCCTGTATAAGAATGATCACATCCTTTTGACTCCTGCCTCAACAAACATAGCATCGTTCAAGCAACAAGTGCTGAACTGAAGTCTCCAACAACTTGGATCCCTGAATGACCATGATAAATTTTACCAACCTTCTTTGGTTACATAGCTTGAAGTAGAAATAACCTTTTGTTATTTAAAGACACAAATATTTTGGAATTGTTTGTTACTGCAGCCTAGCCCATCCTGATTATACACACAAAAGTGTTGATTATGAAATTATATAGCTTCTGTATGGGATCTCTCTGCAAAAGTTATTTTCCACATTCATTGAAGAATTATTTGGAAGACTATTGTTTTTCTTGTATTTTTAAAATCCCAAGTGGTTAGATTTTAAAATATTCTTTCTATTATAATATTTATAATTTAATGAATGCAGCCTAAAGTTTTCTACATTTGAGTTTTTATTTATTTATTTATTTATTTATTTTTATAAGAGGAAGGGCTTTATTCACCAGCCAGGAGCTTACAGTATACAATAATTCCAAATGGCCATGCTCCCCAACTGGCTTGGTCTTTCCCTTTTTATTG
>CAUYPK010099309.1:0-22223 GCA_963574355.1 Loris lydekkerianus
TGTAGTCCCAGCTACTCGGGAGGCTGAGGCAAGAGAATCGCTTAAGCCCAGGGGCTGGAGGTTGCTGTGAGCTGTGTGATGCCACGGCACTCTACCAAAGGGCCATAAAGTGAGACTCTGTCTCTATAAAAAAAAAAAAAAAAAAAAAAAAAAGTAGAATTGTGGTTACTGGGGGTGGGGGAAGGAATGAGATGAGGAGTTACTGTTTAATGGGTACAGAGTTTCAGTTTCACAAGACAAAAAATGTTCTGGGGACAGATAGTGGTAATGGCTGTATAACATTATGAATGTATTCAATCCCATCTAATTGTATAGTTAAAATAATACATCTTATGTTATGTGTATTTAACCACAAATTTTAAAGAATTTTTAAAAATCAAAAACCAATACCATAAAAAAACCCAATATAATTTATAACAGCATCAAAAAAATATGCAATATTTAAGGATATGTCTGACAAAAGATAGAAAAGACCTATACATCCTTCAGAAACAAAGATTGAAAAGAGAGAAAGAAAAGACCTGTACACCGAAAACTACAAAACATTGCTGAATGACATTAAGGACAATCTATGTAAGTACAGAGATATTTTGTTCATGAGCCAGAAAGTTCAATATTAAGATGTCAATTCTCCCCAAAATGGTCTCAATTCTAATCAAAATCCCAGCATACTGCTTTATAGAAATTGACAAAATAATTCTAAAATGCATATGGAAGTGCAAATTGCCTAGAATAGCTAAAGCATTTTTGAAAATAAAAAATAAAGTTAGAGATCTTACCCTGATTTTAAGACTTACTATAAACCCACAGAAATCAAGATGATGTAATATTGGCATTAAGACAGACAAATAGATCAATGGAACAAAAAGAGAGTCCAGAATTAAACACACACACAACTGATTTTTGACAAAGATTCAAAGACAATTCATCAGAAAGACACATCTTTTCAATACATGGTGCTGGAACTTTGATTCATACCTGGCACCAAATACAAAAATTAACTCAAGATTCATCATAGACCTAAATGTAAAACCCCAAACTATAAAACTTCTATAAGAAAACAAAGGAGCAAACCACTGTGACTTTGGGTTAGGCAAAGATGTCTTAGACATGAGAACAATAGCAAAATGTATAAAATAACAAACCAGTGTACCAGTTGCGGAGGCTCAAACCTATAATCCTAACCCTCTGGGAGGCCAAGGTGGGAGTGTCACCTGAGCTTAGAATTTCAAGACCAACCTGAGCAAGAATGAGAGCTGTGTCTACTAAAAATAGAAAAAATAATAATAATAATAATTAGCCAGGTGTTGTGGTGGGTGGGTGCTTGTAGTCCAAGCTATTCTGGAGGCTGAGGCAGGAGGATCAACTGAACCCATGAGTTTGAGGATGCTGCTGACTCTAGCTTGGGGCAACATGAGACAAAAAACAGTATCATCAATAACAAAAGATTGGTAAACTGCTTTCCATTAAAAACTTAAAAAAACTTTTCTTCAAAAAGACATTGTTAGGAAAATTAAAATGCAAGCCACAGGCAGAAGAAAAGGTTTACAAATTGTGTGTTTGATAAAAGGCTTATATCCAGGATATATAAAGAACTCTTCAAAACTCAACATGAAACATGGGTAAACAATCTGAACAGACACATCACCAAAGATATACATATGACAAATGAGCACATTAAAAGATGTTCAACAGCATTAGTTATTAGGAAAATATGAATTAAAATCATGTTGGGTTACTACTACAGATACATTTTAATGTCTAAAATTAAAGACACTGACCATACCAAAATTGACAAAGATGTAGGCAAACTAGAACTCTCATTATACATAGCTGGTGGGTACATAAAATTGTACAATCACTTTGGAAGACAGTCTGGTAGTTTCTTACAGTTAAATGTATGCCCACCATAGGATCTAGCCATTCTGGTCCTAGAGATTCACCCAAGAGAAATAAAACCATATGTCCACACAAAGATTAACACAGCTGTTCACAGCAGCTTTGTGTTAATATCCCAAATTTCAGAACAACCCATTAATAGGTAATGGATAAACAGACTGACATATGCATGCAATGAACTACTTGAATTTACTCAGCAATAAAGGCAATAAACTATTAATACATGTAACAACATGGATAAATTTCAAAATAATTATCGTGAATGAAAGAAGCCAGATTAAAAAAAAGAACAACAACACAGGGCCGGGCACAGTGGCTCATACCTGAAATCCCAGCACTCTGGGAGGCTGAGGCAGGCAGACTGCCTAAGCTCATGAGTTCAAGACCAGCCTGAGCAAAATTGAGACCCCCATCTCTAAAATTAGCCAGGCACTGTGACAGGTGCCTATAGTCCCAGCTACTTGGGAGGCTGAGGCAAAAGAATCAATTGAGTCCAGGAGCCTGAGGTTGCTGTTAGCTATGACACCATGGCATTCTACCAAGGGTGACAGAGTAAAACTGTCTCAAAAATAAATAAATAAGGACACTGTGCTGTTTGATTCTATTTACATAAAATGCTACAAATTCAAGTATAGAAAATGGACCAGTCTGTTACCTAGGGAAGGGGAATGGAAGAGAGGGGTTGGGATGGAGAGATTCCAAAAGAGCACAGAAAACTTGAGGATTTAGGAATAGGAGTATGGTTCATTATCTTGATTATGGTGATGGTTTCACAGGTATATGCACATGTTTAAACGCATTTAATTGTACGTTTTAAATATGCTCCGTTTACAATGTCATTATACCTTAGTAAACCTGTTATTAAAAACAAAAAGAAATACTTCATCTTCCAGAATAAGCACAGGACAGAGTGATCATCTCAGGCTCAGCGGCCAGAAGAAAAGGTCTGGGAACATTGACCCCCCTCCTCCCCAACACCTACTAGCCAGGGATTCTGGGGGGGGGGGGGGAGGCACCAGGCTGTCAAAGAAGGATCTGAGCCCTCCGCGCTCAGGACATTGTAGGGAAAGCCAAAGCCTGATGCACTGAAAAGGAAACTGAAGTCCAGAGACAATTACTGTACCCAAAGATGCTACACAGCTAGTAAGTGGTGTAACCAATCTGTCTAATGCCAAGGCCTTTCTTTCTCCTTCATCCACCACAAAAAAAAAAAAAAAAAAAAAAAAAGGCTGACCTAAATTAAGTGAGTGAAGATGTATGCTTCTGCGTATGCATTTAAAACAGAGAATTCTCTCCATTTAAGCCAGAGAGCCAGAACCTGGCCATTCCAGAAGAGCCAGGCACCGTGGAAACAGCAGCTGACCTTCCGGTGCATGAGTATTCCAGTGGCAGTGTGACAGGCATGGGATGAAGCCGACAGACAGGTTAGGGTTTGTAAGAGGAGCTGGCTAACCGGCTCCTCCAGGCTACCACCACACCCTCTGCCCCCACAAAGAGGACTATCTCCACCCAGTCTGGCTCTGCAGGGGAGTCTGGGGGCCATGTGACTCAGAACCATACTTTAGGCTAGGGCAGAGATAGGTCCCAAATGAGGTCCCGGGCAGACAGCAACTCTGCACCCACCGCCAAGGGCTATGGAAGCCAAGAACCCTGACAGTGCCAGTAATAGCCCTCCTAGGGGAGTTAAGGCCCAGCTGGCCAACCAAGCCCCCCAGGCCAGGTATAAAGAGGCCTAACACTCAAGCCATGGAGGAGCCTACAAGAAGCCAAACCTACCCCCCACCCTGGGCCCTAAGGTCCCTCTAGGCTGGGCCAAGAGTGGGAACTGGCCTCATGTGTGGAGAGCCTGTGATACCACAGCTGCCCATTTGCCACCCTCCACACTGTGGGGTCAAGGTCTGGGCCACATAGGCAGACTAGGGTCCAGCAGTATAGGTACAGGTTGGGATCTTGAGGTCCCACAAAAACACAGGAAGCCTCACCAGTTGCCCTCCGCCCTTCTGCCCACTAATCATCTTGGCTCTGGGCCCTCAAGTAAATGAGCTGTGACGAGACAATGTAGCAGGAGCACGTGAGGCTCATGACCAAGCCACTGGCTGCTACACTACCATCTCAGCTCACACTGCCAACAGGGTTACAAGATAAGGTTGTGTTAATGCAACACTGCCCTCTTCCCTTCTCTGGAAGGCGTTTTTGAGAACTTGGGCAATCTGTGCTGATTGCACCATCCCAGCTCTGGTACCAAAGCACCCCTACCACCACCATCTTGCAACTTCAGCCCTTGGGCTACCCATCTCTTGCCTCTGCCCAGACCTGGCAGTCACCCAGACGTCTCACCTCCAGTCTAGACTATACAAAGATGCCCCATCACTCCCGTTGCTTAGGCAGTACTAGGGGGAGGAGTCCTGCCTTCTGGTTGAAAACTACACAGCTTCTTCCCTCCCAAACTGAAAAACCTAGAGAAGTAACTGCAGCCCCTTGCTTCCAAGCACACTAACCCCGGCTGAGACGGACTTGGACTTCCTTACCTGCTGACTTTCGCTGCCTCCCGACACAGCTTCAATGATGCCCAAGCTGAGGAAGCAGAAGAGGATCGCACGGGCTACTGCCTGCCCTCGTGCAGTGGCTTCTGAAGCTCCCGGGTTCACAGCGCTCTTTTGCTCCTCATTCTTTACACCCCAACATCCCGCGTCCCCCTGGGCCCCAGGAAGGGTCCCCGTGCCAAGTAGGTGACTTGCAAGTTACCACCTCCTCCTCCGTCTGCGCCTCCGAATTCTGTGCCCCTCGGGGGGTCCCCCTCCCTCCTGGGATCCCTTCCCGTTCAGGTATGTTTCCTGGACAGCCTGCACCACCTGCCCCTCCTGCACCCCGGGCAGCCAATTTGCTTCCTGAACACCTAGGCGCCCCTCCCCCTCAGGCCCCCGGGGCCCTACAGGCCGGGCCCTCCCCACCAGCTGGAGTCGGTCTTCGCGCCCCGGGGCCGCTCCCAGGACCACTGCCTCCCGTCCGAGGTGCCTGCAATTCTCCCAATTCCGCTCCCCCTGTTCGCCAGAACTTTCGAGCCCTTCCCCGAACTCGGGCTGCCGCAGCAGCCTGCGTGGGCTCCTCTCCCCCCGCTCCTGCACCCCGGCGCGGACCTCACCCCGTTCCTGCACTGCGGGGCTGCCTCCCCCCTTCTCCTGGTACTGCTTGCGGGGCCCCAACCCCTCCTCCTGCGCCACAGGCCAGCCCGCAGAGCCCGTCCACGGCGGCGGGCGTCTCCAGTCCGCGCCGTCCGGCGGCCCCCACACCACCCCCAGGCTGGGCTCGTGGCCACAGCCGCCCCGCTCCTGCACCCCCTGGCCCACCCCGCCCTCTTCCTGCACCGCCGGACCCACCCCGCCCTGCTCCTCCACGCCGAGCTTCAGCCCGCGGAGCTGCTGCGGGCCCCAGCTGAGAACCCCGACGCGCTGCGGTTGCTGTTCTGGCAGAGCGGGGGTGAGACCGCCACGCTCCTCCTGCACTCCCCGCCCGGGGCCCCCAGCCTGCACCGCCCAACGCACTCGCCTGCCCCCCAGAGGCCGCGCGGTCCCGCCCCTCCAGATGGTGCTGCCCTCGGCGCCCTCTCACACCGCCCCCCGCCCGGCTCCTTCCGCCCCGTCCCGCTGGAAAACGGGCTGCGGAGTCTTGTCCCCTCCTGCTTCGCGGCCGCTTCTAAATCTCGGGCCCGCCTTCCTGCCCTCGCCTCTGGGCTTCGACGTCCACCCGCCGGGCGCCGCGCCCCGCGCCGGCCCCCGCAGGTGCTGCGGCCCCGCGCGCCGGCTGCCAGCCAGCGAACGCCGGCCCTCCAGCCCGAGTTCCCGGAGCCCGCCTGCGCCTGCGCCGCCCCGAGAGGGCGGGGTCTTGAGGAGCGGTCCGCCCTCTTAAAGAGACCGCTCTCATTACTACTCCTTCCTCCTCCCTCAGCCTCCCTGACCCATCCTCTCCCTCCGCCCCCAACCTCCTAGGCGTGACTTGCATCTGCTTGAGGTGCCAAAGGAAGGAGAGAAGCAAATGAAGCAGATGGAGAGGTGCCGCCAAATCAACGGTGGCCAATGGAGGAGCACTGGAGTAAGAGTCTTAATTCTTTTTTTTTTTTTTTTGAGTCGGAGTCCCACTAGGTCGCGCTCTGTAGAGTTCTGTAGCGTCACAGCTCACAGCAACCTCTAACTATTGGACGCAAGCAATTCTCTTGCCTCAGCCTCCTGAGTAGCTGGGACTACAGGCGCCCGCCACAACGCCCAGCCATTTTTTTTGGTTGCAGTTGTCATTGGTGTTCAGCAGGCCCAGACCAGGCTCAAACCTGCCAGCCTCCGGTGTATGTGGCCTATTTCCTACCCACTGAGCTAGTGTCTAATTCTAGGTGCAATTCGGTTGCTGATGATTTACTGTGTGAAAAGTCACTTCCAAGCAATCTCAGTTGCTTTAGCTCTAAAATGAGGAGGTTGCTTTTGGAGGTTTGGGTGGGACTTTAGTCCTAATCTCTCTGTGGCCCAGGAATCTGGACCATCCTGGCTCTTTCCCTGGGGCCAAGGGAGGACTCCTGAATGAGGGAGAGTTTCTCAGATCTGTGACATTTCCCTATGTGGACCTGGACAGAAACAATCCCAGTCCAAGGGGACCTTCCTCCTTCCTGCAATGCTCCTTGAGCCCTCTCCTTCCTGGCCTAGCCAAGGAGACAATTTGGAGCTCTGATTTCCAGTGACAATGCAGCCTGCAGACCCAGATCCTAGCCTAGATAGAGGCAGCCCTGACTAGCTGGGCTCAGAACCTGAAGGCTCAGGGCATTCAGCCCTTGTTATTAGCTCTACTTCATCTGTAAAATGGTATAAAAATAACAGCTCAGCCAGCCTGAGTCAGAGCGAGACCCTATCTCTATAAAATAGCCGGGTGTTGTGGCCAGCCCCTGTAGTCCCAGTTACTCAGGAGACTGAAGCAAGAGAATCACTTGAGCCCAAGAGTTTGAAGTTGCCATGAGCTATGATGCTGTGGCACTTTACCAAGGGTGACAAAGTGAGACTGTCTCAAAAAATAATAGTAATAATAATAGCTGGGTGTAGTGGCTCATTCCTATAATCCCAGCACTCTGGGAGGCCAAAGCAGGTGGATTGCCTGAGCTCTGGAGTTTGAGACCAGCCTAAGCAAGAGCTAGACCCCATCTCTAAAAGACAGCTGGGTATTGTAGTGGGTGCCTGTAGTTCCAGCTACCAGGGAGGCTGAAGCAAGAGAATTGCTTTGAGCCCAAGAGTTTGTGGTTTCTGTGAGTTATGATGCCACAGCACTGTACCAAGGGTGACAAAATGAGACTCTATCTCAAAATAATAATGATAGTAATAATAATAACAGCTCAGAAAATAATGAAGAATCAGACACCAGGGAACTGTGTAGAGATGCCTCTTTCTGCAGTCATGTTGTCCAGCTTGGGCCTAGGGGCCATGACCAAAAGGCAGGAGAACAATGAAAAAGGGCATAGGTTCCAGAAACTGCGCAGTGCCTAGTCTGGGTGGATTTGGATTGTGGTACCTTGCCCTGTGAGGTGAGCAGGGCAACTTTGTACTAAATCATTTGATAACACTTGGAGTTACAACAGCCCTTCCCCATGGAGCCACAGAGGTAAATGCACCCTACCTCAGCCAAGGTCTTCCCCCATATTGCCTGGCCTGAAAGAAAGCCAGAACAACAGATTTGCTGAAAGGAACCTGAGGGGGATTCTCTCTCCAACCTCCCTCACACTATCTCTAATGACAATTACCAAAGTTTACAGAACATCTCTATCCTCTCATCCAGCTCCCACAACAACCTAATGAGGTACCTATGATCACCCCCATTTTATAGATGGTAGAACTGAGGATCTATGTGGTTAAGTGACTTGTTCAGGGTCATACAGCTAGTAGTAGTGAATCCAGGATTCAGATCCAATTTCCAGATGCCAAAGTCTATGCCCTGAACCACTAAGGCAGGGCAAAGCACCACCAAGTCCAGCAGCCTTGCTTTGGGAAGCATCAGGACTAACTAAATTTTATTGGTCCATAGATGCAAACAACCGATTTGGAACAAACTTCCCACCAGTAAGTCAAGCTCTAAATCAAACAAAGTTAGGTCAAAGCACCTCCATCCTGGCTGGTCCCGCTAGGTGCTTCTCTTAGGAGAGTCCAGCTCCCCAGCTCCTCATCCATCAAGTTTCTCTGGAAAGGCAAAAGTGTGCCCCTTCTACATCTCTGGTGCAGGTTATCTTGAGGGAAAGAGGGAAGCTTCCTCCATCCTGCCCAGTTCTTCATCAACTCCTAGACTCCTGCCATGGCATTGAGCACTGGGGCTATGCTGGGAGATGTGTTTGAGGCTGTCTCCATCTTCATATGGTTCTGTAACTCCGCTACTTGTGATCAGAGAAACATTGAGGGAAACCTGCTCTGCTGCCAAGGAGCTGACAGCTTAATGGAGGAAATAAACCGCAGACCAGAAGCATAAGGCTCAGGAGATTCAGAAGATGGCTGCAGGGATAACCCTAACCCTCTAACGTGCCTGAGCCAGTCTTTTCCCTCATCTGGAACTGCTGGAGAGCTGCCCACAGGATAGTAACTCTGGAATGAAGAGGGCTTGTCAGGTCTAGTTCTAAGTGGAGGCGGGGCACACTGCTGGAGGGAGGCCTTTGGTGGTGTCCTTAATAATCTCCACCATGAGATGGTTGCACTGTGGGATAACCAAGAGGGCAAGGACGGCCACTGCTGGGTGATAGCCAGGCTCACACCTGCACACACGTGCTCAGCTAAGAGTGGTGGGTGCTGCTGAATGACTTCTAGGCTGAAAACTTTTTCATTCTGTTGTATTTATTTTTTTTTTTTTTTGAAGACAGAGTCTATTTTGTGACCCTCGGTAGAGTGCCATGGCATCACAGCTCACAGCAACCTCAAACTCTTGGGCTCAAGTGATCCTCTTGCCTCAGCCTCTCAAGTAGCTGAAACTATAGGTGCATGCGACTACACCCGGCTATTTTTGGGACAGGATCTCGCTCTTACTCAGACTGGTCTCAAATGCCTGAACTTAGGCAATCCACCTGCTTTAACCTCCCAGAGTGCTAGGTTTAAAGGCATGAGCCACCATGCCCGGTTTTTTTGTTTTTGTTTTTCTTTGGAGACAGTCTCAAGCTATTGTCCTGGGTAGAGTGCTGTGGTGTCATAGCTCACAGCAACCTCAAATTCTTGGGCTCAAGTGGTCTTCTTGTCTCAGCCTCCAAAGTAGCTGGGACTATGGGTTCCCACTACAATGCCCAGCTAGTTTTTTTGGGTGTTTGTTTGTTTGTTTGTTTTTAGATACAGAGTCTCATTTTGTCACCCTCGGTAGAGTGCCATGGCATCATAGCTCACAGGAACCTCCAGCTCTTGGGCTTAGGCGATTCTCTTGCCTCAGCCTCCCGAGTAGCTGGGACTACAGGCACCTATCATAACGCCCGCTATTTTTTGTTGCAGTTTGGCTGGGGCCGGGTTTGAACCCGCCACCCTTGGTATATGGGGCCAGCGCCCTGAGCCACAGGCACCGCCCAATTTTAGTTTTTTTGTTTATTTGTTTTTCTATTTTTATTTTATTCATTTATTTTATTTTATTTTTTTATTATAGATAAAAATATGCACCATAGATGTGGCCCGACCCATCACCCCTTTTCTATTTTTAATAGAGACCCGGTCTCGCACTTGCTCAGACTGGCCTCAAACTCCTGAGCTCTAGCAAACCCACCAGCCTCAGCTGGAATGCTAGGATTACAGGTGTGAGCCACCATATCTGTCCAGCAAACAAAGGTTTTTATTTTATTTTATGTATTTATTTGTTTATTTTTGGAGACAGAGTTTCACTTTGTCACCCTCGGTAGAGTGCTGAGGCATCATAGATCATAGCAACCTCAAACTCTTGGGCTCAAGCAATTCTCTTGCCTCAGCCTCCCAAGTAGCTGGGAGTACAGGCACCAGCCATAAAGCCCAGCTATTTTTAGAGACAAAGTCTCCTCATTCATGCTGGTCTCGAACCAGTGAGCTCAGGCAATCTACCCGCCTTGGTCTCCCAAGTGCAAAGTTTTTAGACTGAGGCCAAGGCAGGTGGATTGCCTGAGCTTCGAAGTTTGAGACCAGCTTGAGCAAGAGCAAGACCCTGTCTCTAAAAATAGCTGGTTGTGACAAGACCTTATCCCTAAAAAATAGCTGGGAGTTTGAGATTGCTGTGAGCGATGATGCCATAGTACTCTACTGGGGGCAAGAAATGAAAAAGAATAGTATCTATTATGAAAAAGGATAATAGAATAAAAATATAAGAATGTAAAAATTTCAACTTTTACTGAGGCACAACACCCAGAGAAGGGCAAAAACTTGCATCTTTACAAGAATATACTCCGCACCCAGATCAAGATATAGAACCTAACTGGTACCCTAAAGCCCCCTCTCAAAATGTAATTTTTTAAAGCAATTTCATTATATAAATTTTCTAGCATGCTCTTTATATCCAGGGTTTGTTTTTAACTTTCTGACCCCTGCCCCACCCCCACCCCCACCCCCACACACAGAGAATATAAACGCCACAACAACAGGGGTTTTGTTCTAGACACAGGCAACTAGAACAATGCCTAGCAGAAAGTAGGTGCCAAAATATCTGCTGAATGAATGAGAGCACATCCCAGGTAGTAAAGGTATTGTTTTTGTGACATTCTTGTTTCATTATACATATGTATACACATCGGTGCTCATGTCTTGATGTAAAGTCTGTTTCTGTAAGTCACAGTAAAAATTCCTGAAAGCTGCTGCTATAGCTTGAGCAAGCCATGCAAGCTGCGATTCAGGCCAGGATGATGAGTATTGGTGAGGAACAACAGTACACTAACTCAGGATTCTCAAACTTCAGCGTGTGGCTGGGTGACGTGGGGATCTTATTAAATGCAGATTCTGATTCATTCAGCAAGCTGGGCACAGGATGCTGACGTTCGGTATTTCTGTGAAGCTTTCAGGTGCTGGTCTTGAGAAGGCCTTAGACTGAGATTCTTAATCACACCGAAGGCTTTTAAAAATATTGATGCCCAGGTTTGGATCCCGTAGCACAGTGGTTACAACACCAGCCACATACACTGTGGCTGGCAGGTTCGAAACCAGATTAGGCCAGCTAAAACAACAATGACAACTGCAACAAAAAAGAGCTGGGCACTGTGGTGGGCACCTGTAGTCCCAGCTACTTCGGAGGCTGAAGCAAGAGAATTGCTTAAACTCAAGAGTTTGAGGTTGCTGTGAGCTGTGACACCACAGCACTCTACTCAGGGCGACATGCTGAGACTCTGTCTCAAAAAAAAAAAAAAAAATACTGATGCCCAGGCCCCACCCTAGAACAATTAAGTTGGGAATCTGTGGGATGGGGTGGCTTTTACCAATGGCATCTTCATTAGTAAAAGCTCTCCAAGTGGCTTGGTGCCATGGCTCATGTCTGTAATCCCAGCACTCTGGGAGGCTGAGGAGGTAGGATTGCTTGAGCTCAGGAATTGGAGACCAGTCTGAGCAAGAGAGACCCCATCTCTACTAAAAACAGAAAAACTAGCCAGGCATTGTGGCAGATGCCTGTTGCCCCAGCTACTGGGGAGGCTGAGACAGAAGGGTTGTTTGAACCCAGGAGTTTGAGGTTGCTGTGAACTAAGATGATGCCACTACACTCTAGCCTGGACAAGAGAGTGAGACTGTCTCAAAAAAAAAAATGAAAGAAAGTAAGAAAAGAAAGATGAAAAAGAGAAAAAGGAAGGAAGGAAGGAAGACTCCACAGGTGATTCCAATGTGTAACCAGAAATGGGAAGTGGGCAACAAGATTTTATACTGTGGCAGGACACTGAAGGGGCCAGAGATACTGGTCTCTGTTCCCAAGTGTATCCTCAGTTCCTAGAAGGGTGCCTGGGCTGCAGCCTATGGGAAGTGGGGGTGCAGGCAGGGTGGATATCTAAACAAACAATCTGATTTGACAAAGAACGAAAGATTTCTGAATCAAGACAGAACCATTTGCTGCCTGGTGGAAGTGAAGAGAGGGATTCCTGAAGGATTTCTTAGGTGTGAAGGGTTACTGCTAATCCAGGCCAAGTTCTCCGAGGATCAAGTACAGACTATGCCTTCACCCTACCGCCCAAATCAGAGGGCCAGGGTGTAGAGCTGCTAAGTGGGCTGTGCTCACGTGCCCCCAAGTAATTCCATTTTTAACGCTTTACTAGGGCATTGGAAGGCGGCGCTGGCCGCTGCTTCAACATGCACGCCCCCTGTGCCCAGATTCAGTAAGGAGCCAAACGAGCCAAGAGATTACAAACTCCGAGGTCACCACGGGCTGTTCCGAAGCAGAATACCACGGAGTCCTGAGTTCTGACTCCCCCTGGTGGATATCTGGAGCTGGGCCGCTGAGTTCAGATGCTCATGATCTGTGCTGTGTCAGGCACAATAGTAGCAGACATGGCCTAGTACACATAATTAAGAAACTTCTTGTTTAGGAGCCAAGACTAATCATATGAAAGACTGGATCCTGGCTCGGCGCCTGTGGCTCAAGCGTCTAAGGCGCTAGCCGCATACACTAGCCCTAACCTACCAAACAATGACGGCTGCAACCAAAAAATAGCCGGGCATTGTGGCGGGCGCCTGTGGTCCCAGCTACTTGGGAGGCAGGAGATTCCCTTGAGTCCAGGAGTTGGAGGTTGCTGTAAGCTGTGATGGCATAGCACTCTATCCAGAGTGACAACTTGAAGCTCTGTCTCCAAAAAAAGAAAAAAAGAAAGACTGGATCCTTTTATTCTTTATTTGTTTTTTGAGACAGTCTCACTATGTCACCCTCGGTAGAGTGCTATGGAGTCACAACTCACAGCAACCTCAAATTCTTTTCTTTTTTTTTTTTTTGCAGTTTTTTGGCTGGGGCTGGGTTTGAACCCTCCACCTTTGGCATATGTGGCCAGTGCCCTACTCCTTTGAGCCACAGGCACTGCACCAACCTCAAACTCTTGGGCTTAAAAGATTCTCTTGCCTCAGCCTCCCAAGTAGCTGGGACTACAGGTGTCCAACACAACTCCCAGCTATTTATTTTTTTGGTTGTAGTTTGTCCTTGTTGTTTGGCAGTCCCAGGCTGGATTCAAATCTGCCATCTCCAGTGTATAGCCACTGTGCTACAGATGCCAAGCCACTCCTTTCATTCTTCATCTACTTCTTAACTCCCTAAAATCTAGCTTCTCCTAGAACCTATTAAATTTAGAAAAAGTAGCAGTCTTGGTGAGGTATTGCTACACTCCTGTACCTTTCTACTGTGTCTCTCTCCTTCCTTGCTTCAATCTCCCCATTTACAGTGTAGACACCACACAATTCCTTCCTTCTACCGCTCCCAGGGGGACCAGCCCAGGCAAGCCACCTCTGTTGATTCTTTCAGCCACCCTCTCTAGCTCCATAAGGTCATTTCCATTCACTGCCACTCCCCCAGTCTCTCCCATTCTGAGTTATTAGGCCCACAGAAGTCCCTGGATCTGCAACTGCTCTCTTGAGCCCCGAGGTTCAATTGACCATCAGACATTTTGATTTAGTCACACTGATCCGAGGAGATAGCCACAGAACTCAAACTGTCAAATCCAGCCCTCTCCTAATCCCCTGGCTCTCTCATTTGCCCAGAAATCAGACCCAGGTTCTTGGCAGCCTCTTTTACTCATCTCCTGGTTCAGCAGGCCCCAAATACTACAGGATTCCATCTTCCTTCTCCTCTTCTGACTCACTACCTCTCAACTACCACTTTAATCCACTTAGAAAGAACCTGTGTCCAAGTCTTAGCTCCACCACGTTCATTGCTCAAATGGTAATCAAGCATCTTTGAAATGCCAGACACTTAACCATGAATTTACTTCTATGTGAGGTGGAACAAATCTTTTCATCAGCCAGCCTCTGTTTCCAATACATAAACTTCTCAATGGGAAGTTGTAAAGATTAGACAAGATAATGCTATGAAATTTACACCCTTGAATGGTGTTATTACTGTAAACATTCTCTAGATGACCTTGCTGACTTCAGTTCCTGTGCCTGCTTGTTGATTCCCCATTAATCTTCCTAAAACAGCAATTTTATCATATCATTCCATTACTCAAGATCATAGAAGTCCCAAAGAGGTTGATTCATCATGGTAACAGAATGGAAATTGGGTCTAAAAAGGCCAATAAAGTCAAGATGGGGCCAGGCTCGGTGGTCATGCCTGTGATCCTAGCCCTCTGGAAGGCCAAGGCGGGTGGATTGCCTGAGCTAACGGGTTTGAGACCAACCTAAGCCAGAGAGAGACCTTGCCTCTGAAAATAGCCAGGTGTTGTGGTGGGCGCCTGAAGGCCCAGTACAAGAGAATTGCTTGAGCTAAAGAGTTTGAGGTTGCTGTGAGCTATGACGCCATGGCACTCTACCAAAGGTGATAATGTAAGAAAGACTCTGTCTCCAAAAATAAAATGAAATAAAATAAAATAAAATAGTCAAGATAACTCTGTGGGTTAGAACTCAAGGAAAGTCTATTTCTAGAAGACAAGACAATTAGTATGTCAAAAATCAGGGAGGCAAGTGGAATAAGCAGGTACAAGTCACCATCCGCATGGATATATAACTTTTGCAATGATGGGAACATTAGCCTTGGTTATCCAAGACGGCTCAGCATCAACAACCTCAAAGAAGGTGATCAGTGGTTAGGCCAAGAGGAACACTAGTGGGGCTGGGCGAGGGGGCTCACACCTGTAATCCTAGCACTCTGGGAGGCCAAGGCGCTTGGACAGCTTGAGCTCAGGAATTTGACACCAACCTGAGCAATAGTAAGACCCCCATCTCTATTAAAAATAGAAAAACTGAGGCAAGAGAATTGTTTGAGCTCAAGAGTTGGAGGTTGCTGTGAGCTATAATGCTTCGGCACTCTAGTCAGGGTGCCAGAGTGAGACTCCGTCTCAAAAAAGAAAAACAATCAATACCCAAATAAAAAGAGTTCCACATAGGACAAAATAATGGAAGGAAGGAAATTACAATTACATATGGAAAAAGTGTCTTTGAAATAAAGGCCACATGGTTTTAATAAAATATTTCACATATTCAGTATCTTGAATAGGAAAGATCCACTTTTCTGTTGCCTTCCATACCCACGGAGGATGGCCTGCAGGACCCCAGTAGATTCCCAAATCCCTTATATAAAATGCCATGGTGCTGTCGTTCTTCCATAACCTTAGGTTTTGATCTGAGGTTGATTGAATCTACCCATTGGAAACCTACAGACACAAAGGGCAGCTCTCGCAGGAAATGAGAAAACTGGAGTAAAAGTCTCTAGAGAAAAAAATCAGGTTATACAACTCTAATTAGGAGTCAGAAATGTATAGGACTTCTCAATGGCAACAATGTGATAAAATAATAGGCCAAGCTCCTAGCTCAAACCAGTAATCCCAGCGATTTCTGAGGAAGAGGTGAGAATTGCTTAAGATCAGGAGTTTGAGACCAGCCAACACAGCAAGACTCTCATCTCTACAAAAAAAAAAAAAATTTTTTTTAATTAGCTATGTGGGATAGCACATTCCTGTAGTCTTAGCTACTCATAAGCTGAGATAGGAGGATCACTTGCTATGCTGTGGTTGGGCCACTGCACTATAGCCTGAGCAACAGAAGGGGACCTTGTCTTTAAAACAATAAACAAATAAAATACAAGCAATTACTTCAAAAATTATTACCTCTTGGCACTCTGGGAGGTCAAAGCTTAAGCTCAGGAGTTTGTCTCTACTAAAAATAGAAAAGTTAGCTGGGTACTGTGGCAGGTCTCTGTAGTCCCAGCCACTATGCAGACTGAAGCAGGATTGCTTGAGCCCAGGACATTGCTTGACATTGCTTTGAGGCATTTTGATGCCACTGCACTCAACCCCTGGCAACAGAGCGAGGAGACTCAGTCAAGAAGAAGAAGAGGAGGAGGAAATTTCTTTAGCTTTAAATAATTAGCTTAGCTTAAAATTAAGTAAGCATCATTCTGGATATTTCTCTGTGCATACCCACAGATGATGGTATATGAGATAGCAAAGGTAAATTAGATAGAAAGGTAATAGTTTTATAAAAATGGTTTCGAGAAGAGATTCCAATGGTACCAAATCTCATTTCCTACCCCTTCTGGAAACTTACAGAACTTAGCCTATGTCCTCTAGATTTGAGAGATGCAGGAACTGGTACTCAACTCTCCCTTAAAGTAGAATGGCAGAGCAAGGAAAGGGCCGCAGGGAGGGAGCCAATCCTAGCAGAAGGAGCCAGACTTGAGACGTCTTGAATGGTGCCTTGTCTGAGAGGCCCAGAAAGGAGGCCTGATAGATCCAGGGCCTAAAGAGAGACGTTGTTTACATCAGGGCTCTGCAGTCAGAGGTCTCCAGCAGAGCATCTCTGAGGACAGTGCAAATACCCTCCTTGAAAGACAGTTGATATTCAGGCATCTGCAGCACCCCGAGGGAACCAACACAAAAATGCTACAACAGCCCTAGTTAAATAGGACTTTATGCTCCTTTCCTCTCCTCCTCTGCTTCTCTGATAGAGTCACAGACAGCAAAATAGGCAATGCAGTAAGAGTAAGGTAGGGAAATGACAAAGAAAGCAATCTCATCTTCTTAAAAAAGTTTAAAAAGAAAATTTGAAGGGCAGAAGCAGTGCAACCCTCTCCATTCCCTCAGTATCCCAGACCCTCATGTAGTTGGTACTTAAAAAAAATTTAAAACATTTTTACAAAAAAAAAAAAAAAAAAATGGCGAGGTGAAAACATGCAGCCATAATAGAAGTATATAATATGTGCTTAATAAATGTCAAATTTTCTTCCTTCTGGGTGAAGGAAGATACATGAGAACATAGCATGTATCAGTCACATAAGCTCTTACATGCAGCACTATTATTATTTGTAGAAACAGAGTCTCACTTGGTAGAGTGCCGCGGCATCACACAGCTCACTGCAACCTCCAACACCTGGGCTTAGGCGATTCTCTTGCCTCAGCCTCCCGAGTAGCTGGGACTACAGGCATACATTATTTTTTTGAAATAGATACTATTCATTCAATACTTATTGAGTCCCTTCATTGTGCTAGGTGCTGTGCGAGGCACTAGGAATCCAGAAGCGAACAAGCCAGCTGCAGTAGCTGTTTCTAGGAAGCTTACATTGGCTATTTTATAAATGGAGAAACCGAACAGGTGCGGTGGCTCACGTCTGTAATCCTAGCACTCTGGAAGACTGAGGCAGGTGGGCAGGTGGATTGCTTGAGCTCACGAGTTCAAGACCAGCCTGAGTAAAAAGTGAGACCCCCATCTCTACTAAAAATAGAAAAACTGAGGCAAGAGGAGGACTTGAGCCTGAGTTAAAGATTGCCACAGCACTCTACTCAGAGCAACGGCTGGGATTTCAACCCAAAGCCACTGATCAGCGCCATCTAGCACCACCACACCAAGCAGGTCCCCAGAGTTTGAGGCTATAGTTCTTAATGTGACCTTTGTAAAGTTCTAAGGGAAAAGCCACAATCACCAGTTCCAGTTCTTTGGTAAAGGACTGGTTAATACAACTTCACCTTGCCAGCTTCTCTAGCCAAAAGGTGAAAAATAATCATGGGGTGGAATCAGCGGAAAAACTCTGGCAACATGAATAATCAGAGTAGATCAACTCCCCCTAAGAAAGACAAAAGAGACAGAAGATCTCAATCATAAACAAATGGCTGAGATGTCAGAAATTGAATTCAGAATTTGGATTGCAAATAAGATTAACAGAATGGGGGTAAAGATGGAATTAGAAATTCAAGGAGCAATTCAAAAGTTGTCTCAAGAATTCAATGAATTCAAAGACGAAATCACCAAAAATTTTGACACATTGAGGCAAGAACGTGCAGCCCTCAAAGATCTGAGAAATACAGTAGAATCCCTTAGTAATGGAATGGAGCAGGCAGAAAAAAGGATCTCTGACCCTGAAAAACACTCCCAAATGCTCAAAGAGGAAGAGAAGTGGAGAGCAAAAATGGATCATTCCCTGAGAGAATTGTGGGACCACTCCAAAACAGCAAAAATTCACCTCATAGGAATCCCTGCAGAAGAGGATGGTCCAAAAGGCACAGATACTCTAAGACATAATTAAGGAGAATTTCCCAAGCATGGCAAGAGATACTGAAATTTAGATAGCAGTTTCAGAACCCCAGCATGACTCAACCCAAATAAAGCATCTTCTAGACACAACTTCGCCAAAGTTAATATGAAGGAGAAAGTCTTGCAAGCAACCAGACATAAGAAAATCATAACTCCTGCAGCTAATTAAGCTGACCATGCTCCTTTCCTCATGGGGGCCTGGTGTGCAGTGGCTGCAAACAGCAGCCTCCCGAGTAGTGTGTGCAGCCTGTTGCTTGTATAGGTTGCTCTAAGGGACCTTGGAGACACTCCTTTCCAATACATGTTCATGTGTTAGACCTTGTGCTGTCCCCAATCTAGGCTCCAGACAGGTATGTGTGGTGCCTTTGGAAAGCCCCAGGGCACTGTGGCTAGGGTTCACATTGGCCAAGTCATCATGTCCATCTGCACCAAAGTACCGAACAAGGAGCATGTGATTGAGGCGCTTTGCAGGGCCAAGTTCAAGTTTCCTGGCCAGCAGAAGATTCATATCTCCAAGAAATGGGGTTTTACGAAGTTTAACTCAGATGAATTTGAAGACATGGTGGCTGAAAAGTGACTCATCCCAGATGGCTGTGGGGTCAAATACATCCCCAATCGTGGCCTCCTGGACAAGTGGCGGGCCCTGCACTCGTGAGGACTTAACATTTGTTGCCTATCAATTGCGCCTACAATAATAAATCCTACTTCCTATCCAAAAAAAAAAAAAAGAAAAAAAGAAAATCATAACCTACAAGGGGAAGAATATTAGAATGACTGCAGAACTCTCTGCTGAAACTTTTCAAGCCAGAAGAGGATGGCCATCAACCTTCAATCTCCTAAAACAAAACAACTTTCAGCCCAGGATCATATACCCAGCTAAATTTAGTTTTATTTAGGACAGCGAAGTTAAATACTTTAATGACATACACACATTGAAGAAATATGTCATAACCAAACCAGCTTTTCAGGATATCCTCAGACCCATCCTCCATAATGACCAGTACAATGCTCTACCACCTAAGTAAACTCATTCTGAAATTCTTGTCCAAAACCTAATTTCCACAGTGGTGAAGATTCAAAATGTCCACTGGACTTTCGAGAAACTTGACACCCAAAAAAGTGCCAGGCTTATCAATACTCTCAATTAATGTGAACGGCTTAAACTGTCCTCTTAAGAGGCACAGGTTGGCTGACTGGATACAAAAACTCAGGCCAGATGTCTGCTGCATAAAAGAATCTCATCTTACCTTAAAGGATAAATATAGCCTCAGGGTAAAGGGATGGGCATCTATAAACCAGGCAAACAGAAATGGGAAAAAAGCAGGCAATTTTATTTGCAGAGACACTAGGCTTTAAACCAACAAACGTAAGGAAAGACAAGGATGGTCACTTCATGTTTGTTAAGGGAAACATTCAATATGATGAGATCTCAATTATTAACAGTTATGTGGACAACCAGAATGCTCCTCAATTTATGAGAGACCCTATCAGACATCAGCAATTTAATATCTTCCAGCACCATAATAGTTGGAGATTTTCACACCCCTTTGGCAGTGGTGAATAGATCCTCCAATAAGAAACTAAGCAAAGAAATTTTGGACATAAACTTTACCACACAACAATTGAACTTAACAGACATCTACAGAACATTTCATCCTAACAAAACTGAATACATATTCTCATCAGCCCACAGAACATCCTCTAAAATTGATCACATCTTAGGTCACAAGTCTAACCTAAGCAAATTTTAAAGTATAGAAATTACCTCTTATATTTTCTCAGATAATTACGCAATAAAAATTGAACTCACCAATAACAGGTATCTGCATACTCACACAAAGACATGGAAACTAACCTTATGCTGAACGATAGCTGGGTCATAGATGAGATTAAGAAGGAAATTGCCACATTTTTGGAACAAAATAATGAAGACATGAATTATCAGGACCTGTGGGATACTGCAAAGTCCAAAGAGGGAAATTTATAGCATTACGAGTCTTCCTCAAGAGAACAGAAAGAGAGGAAGTCAATAACTTAATGGGACATCTTAAGCAACTGGGAAAGGAAGAACATTCCAACCCCAAACCCAGCAGAAGAAAAGAAATAACTAAAATTAGAGCAGAATTAGATCAATCAGAATTCCCCCATCAGAAAGAAAAGTACTACAAGAAATGTGTGGCTCACCTTAGATCTGTTATAGTTGTATCTTAGAATGTTGTAAAGGTTAGAAACAGTTTTCTGTCGCCAGCCTTGTAGACAGAGAACATATCCGTGTGATGAATCTCACTCTGTAACTTTCAGTGCATTAATATAAATTATCTTAACCTCGCTGTCCTGGAGTTTAACATACTCAAGTAACGTGACCCATCATCTTCAGTGTAAGTGGCTTCCTGTGGCAGTGGTTTTGATTTGGCTTATTTTATTGGTGGACCACACCCCTTAAGAGATGCATTAGGATAATGGTGGGGGAACCATATATGTAGTTTGGGGAAAATCTGCACGTAATTCTGACCTCTCTCTCATCTTACAACTTCTTCCCCTGTTCTATAATTTGGAACAGTTGTGAAGAAGCTTTATCTTCAATTATCCAAGGGTGTCTTTACAGGACCATTCTATAGGTTGGACCCTGAGATCAATCCCTTGAGCAAGGGCCCAGTAGCTCCTTACAATGAAGAGTTCCAATGCTAATGGGTCAGGTTAATTTAATTTTTCTGTCATTAAAGGACACTTTCAAGTGGGTTTCACTGTGTGAATTATTCTGTTTTAATTAAGGATTAAAGTTTGAGCTTTAATAAGAGAAAAATAAATAAATAAAATTAGAGCAGAATTAACGAAAAACAAAATAATTATTCAAAAGATCAATGAATCAAAAAGTTGTTTTGAAAAATTCAACAAAATTGACAAACCTTTTGCCAACCTAAGAAAAATAGAAAATTCAAGTCCATAATATCATCAATCAGAAATGACAAAAGGGAAATAACAACAGACACCTCAGAAATTGAAAAAATCCTTAATAAATATTACAAAAACTTTATTCTCAGAACCATGAAAATCTGAAGACATTGACCAATACTTGAAAGCACGCCAACTTCCTAGACTTAATCAGAAAGAATTGGAAATGCTGAACAGACCTCTATTAAGTACTGAAATAGAATCAACTATGCGATGGCTCAGCGCCTGTGGCTCAAGCAGCTAAGGCACCAGCCACATTCACCTGACCAGGTGGATTCAAATCCAGGCCAGGCCTGCCAAAACAACAATGATGGCTGCAACCAAATATATATATATATATATATATATATATATATATATTGGGTGTTATGCCAGGCACCTGTAGTCCCAGCTACATGGGAGGTGGAGGCAGGAGAATTGCTTGAGCTCAGGAGTTGGAGGTTGCTGTGAACTGTGATATCATAGCACTCTACCCAGGGTGACAGCTTGAGGCCTCGTCTCAAAAAAACAAAAAAAAATCATAATAGCCAAGTTATGGAAGAAGCCCAAGTGCCCATTGATCCAATAAATTGTGGTATACATATACCATGAAATACTATGCAGCCTTAAAAAAAGATGGAGCCTTTACCTCTTTTATGTTTACATGGAGGGACCTGGAACATACTCTCCAGAGTAAAGTATCTCAAAAATGGAGGAAAAAGTATCCAATGTACTCAGTACTTGTATGAAACCTTATATTTACTCACACTTTGTTATGAAAGACCACAACTATAGCCCAGGATGAAGGAGAGAAATGGAGTGGGAAAGAGAAAAAGGGGGAGGTTTGATGGAGGGTAAAATGCAGGACCACACCTATGGAGCATATTGCAAGGGTATACAAGTCAAATCTGTCAGGTGTAGAAACATAAATGTCTTAACACAATAATCAAGTAAATGAGGCTAAAGCTATGTTGATTGGTTTCATGTAACCACATAAGATTGTCTATAAAAAACAACAACAACACATTTTACCCCACATACGCATAAATGTATTCATGATCTATGTGTATTTGACTTAATTAAACAAACAAACAACAAAAAAGAATCAACTGTACGAAATCTTCCAAAAAAGAAGAGTCTGGGACCAGTTGGCTTCACATCAGAATTCTACAAAACCTTTTTTTGTTTGTTTGTTTTTCTACCAAACCTTTTAAAGAGGAACTAGTACCTATATTACTTAACCTTTTC
>CAUYPK010099311.1:0-41705 GCA_963574355.1 Loris lydekkerianus
TTTTTTTTTTTTTTTTTTTTTTTTTTTGTGGGAGGAAGAACACAAAAATCTCTCATGAATTTTTGAATTTTAAATACGTTGTTATTACTTATGGTCACTATGTTCGTATAACATGATGTTTGCTGGTTGCATAGTGTTCCATGGTATAAATTTGTCATAATATATACAACCATTTCCTCGAGACTTCTGGAATTTTTTTGTTTATTTTGGTACCCTAAATACTACAAAACCAAAAGTGGCTCAAGATTGATCAAACTACAGATAAAAATGGAGTCACAATCACCTTAATTTTCAACTCATGTGTCATACCCCTTCTTTGCATGCTTCAGATTCTCATTAGTTATTTCTGGAAGGCCCTGGGGATGTCTTATTTGTGTATAGGAGTGAGTCCTTGTGTCTTTTTCCTTCCTGTGCCTCCTCTAGGAAGCCGCAGACGCGGTCACTGCGAGGAGGGGTCTGGACTCTGCTGCGCATGCCGGCGCCTTCCACCGCGAAGCTACTTCTGCCTGAGGCTCCGCGCCACCGCTGCAGGTGCGCGGCAGTGTTCTCCGCCCCCTACCACTGTGCTCTGGCACAGGAATGGATGCAATGTGCTCCCTTACCAATTTTGAGCTGGATTTTGTTCTCTAGACCCTTAGATAATGATGCTTATGCTCAGGGTCTTAACTGGCGTTTTATGAAAACAGTCCTCTTGCCTCTGGCTCTAACTCCGCCTCTTAAAGGCAGGGGTTCGCCTTCTCCATCTCCTCAGAACTGGTTGGAAACACTTAGAAGATGCAGACGCCGAGGTCATACTTCAGATTTGCCAACGTAATCTGCTGGGCGGAGCCCTGGTAGGTGGTTCGTTGTATGTAGTAGATTCCGTTTGTGCCCATGCAGACCCCCCTTCTGGTAGGGTATCCTTCTCCCTGCTCCTGCAGGTCTATGTTTAATAGATTGTACTTGCTATCTTTTCAAGAGGTTGCTACATTATCTAGAAAAGCAGGGAAACCACATTAAGACTACAGAGGTCTTTTTGTAGAGCTCTCTCTCAGTACATCCTATGCACCTGCACTGCTAATGGGAATGCAAATTAGTACAGCCACTATGGAAAGTTGTGTGGGGCCGCCTCAAAATATTAAAAATAAAGCTGCCATATGATACAGCAATCACACTACTGGGTATATATACAAAGGAAATGAAATCGGTATGTGAAGAGAGTATGTGCACTCACATTTATTGCAGCATTATTCACAATTGCCAAGACAGGGAATCAAGCTAAGTGTCCATCAACAGATGGAGGATTAGATAAAGAAAATATAGCTTATATACATGATGGAATACTATTCATCCATAAAAGGGAAGAAAATATGTCATTTGGGACAACATGGATGAAACTGGAGGACTTTGTGCAAAATAGGTCAGGTTCAGAAAGACACATACTGCATAATCTCACTTAGATGTGGTATCTTAAAAACTGGATCTCCCAGAGACAGAGCAGGATGGTGGTTACCAGAAGCTGGGCCAGTTTGAGATGAGGTCTGGGGAGATGCTGGTCCAAGAATGCAAACTTGTGATTAAATATGAAAATAAGTTTAGGAGAGCGATTGTACAGCATAGTGATTATGGTTAATGATAACATACTGTATGCTTGAAAATGCTTACAGAGTGAATATTAGGTTCTCACCACAAAAAATAAGAATTAATGAGGTAATGCCTATGTTAATTAGTTATATTTAACCTTCCACAGGGCTTGTATACATATACTTCAAAACATGGTGCTATACATAATAAATATCTACAGTTTTATCCCCTAATAAAAAGTCAAATCCCACCTAAATCCCTGTAATGAGCTTTGCTTTGATGAAATGTGACCTAAAACAACAAAGAAGCAGGTTACTATTCTAGAGGCTCATGCACAGTCCATGGAACTGGGTAGGGACGGACATCATGATATTTCAATCATAGATCTGATTTCCTCCTCTGGGGTACCTCTGTTCATGAACAATCATAGATGTGTACATGTGCCCATGCACACATACACATATACTCACGTGCACATGTACACATGCACGCACACACACAAAGCCATGTTCTCATTTCTTTCACAGGAAAATGAAAGTCACAAGGATGCCAATTCATTTGCTTCTTCCTGCAGCTGCGTTTGTTGGCCTGTCTTTGGGCACACTGCTTTTTATTTCCTAAGTATCAATGATCTCAACAGGAATTGTTGGACTTTTCATAAAGCTTTTGCATCATATTTTTAGTAGTTTTTTTCTGAAAAATAAAAGGTTTCTCTTCTCAGATGCTTACTACCACTGCCTAGCTTTCTGCCATAGTTTTTATGCAAAGAGGAGGAATCAGACAGACATAAATGATGGTGATACTCTACGCTTAGTAAAAATGACGTTGACTATATTAATACGTAAGGATTAACCTAGGGGTATGAGGAGAGGGTTTGGAATGAGATCACTTAGAGGCAGAAAGATAACATGTAAAATATATAACAGATTAATAGCTTGAGAAAAAGAGACTTGTATATAATCTAAGCCAAGAAGAAAAATGTGTGGGTCTCTGAGGGGTGTTGCCTAGATTTCTTTCCATCACCATATTCCATCTCTACAAGGTGGGAAGGCCTGATGTAGCTGAATCACATAGCAGTCACACTATTATAAAATGCCCTTCCTTCCTTGGAATATTTTTTCCTGTATTTATTTTTCTTTAACAATAATCTATAGGGGTAACTATGAGGGCCTGCAGTAGAACCTCCGTAAGTTGACCACCCAAGAGATTATAACAAACTGGTCAACATATAGAAATGATCAATATAAGGAAGTAGGCCTACTGTAATGATATGTCTATGGGGAGCACTTTGGTCCATGAAAATTAGGTCAATCCAAGGGAGTGGTCCATGTAGGGAAGTGGTCAGCTATGGCGGCTCTAGTTTATTTGTGATTTGATGAGATTTGGGTTTAGAAATAGGAATAAACATACACAAATATTTTTCTTGCTCATTAATGACCAAAACAATTTTGAGCACCTATCTGCTAGTTACATGTATCGTCAAGGGAGATCAGGAGGTAAAGTAGGTTCTCTGGTATTAGGGGCTCTTCATTCCATCACATTCTTCTGGTTATCTAAAGATTATTTACAGACTTAGGCTTTTGAAAAAAGGAAGCATAATCTGGAACAAAACGGCACGAATTCTGGGGCAATGATACTAATTCTAATCATGATTGCTTTAATTCTCATAAGGGCGCAAATATGGAAAGAGCCACATGGGAATTACTATTCTTCTAGGTCCTTGCCTTGAAGATACATGAATCAATTTATTAAAGTTTATTCTGGAAGTAGGTTAGCATAAAAAGGCTTTGCTTATTTGTATATTGTCCCTTTATGGTCTCTTCTTTCAAAACATCTTTTTAAAAGATTTAATATGACCTGGCTAAGAATCAGAGGGGACCCAGATGCATTTCCCCAGGTAACGCTGCCTGCCCAGAAGTGGCCACAATGAGGCATTGTGTACAGCAGAGACCACAGATTATGGTGCACAAATAATGTTCACAAAGGTGCTGAATTGTCCTTAAAAACCAGAGAGGAGCTTTGTGCCAGCAACTCCCCTAAGCTCTTCTTTGAAACTGACCTTATTAAATTTCTGCTGGGATAATTTGCTCTGGAGATCTTCTGAGTTACTTCAATGAATAAAAATAAGCTGTCAGTCTTTGACCTAACTCTAGTTAGTAGAACAGGGTTCACGAGGGGTTAGCAGGGCTTCTGTTTCAGACTACAGCAAAAGCCCGCCTGGTGTTTACTCGATGCTAAAGGCTTCTGGTTCCTTCTGCCGGAGTCACAGACTCTTTTTCTGCTCTGTCTTGTTATCTCCTGTTCCCACTGAAAACCAAAGTTATGTTAATACAAATAAGAAAAAAATGACTAATATATTATGGAGCTCATTTTGTGCTGAGGCAAAAATGGGCAGAAATTGTTTCCAAACCTAAAGGCTGGTGGCTGAGTTTCCCTTTTTAATTTGATCAAAGCATCTCACTACTCAGAGCAGTGACTGGTGCCGAGACTTACATAGAATATTTCTAACCCTCAGTTACTGACTTAATTCCAGCCCTTTTCTACGACACTCCTTTTACCCCATGCCTGTCAATGGCCGTTGAAGGGCGCCTGGTGAGGCTGGTGCTCCCTGGAGTCATATACAAAATCTCAAATTAGATTTAGCCAAAAAAAGTGAACTGATTAAAAAATTATTAGTAATAAAAATAGTCCTAACCAGATACTGAATAAGAATAAAATGCTAAAACAATGTGTGTGAGTACACAGCCCTTGGGCTGACATCTCCCTCTGGGTCAGGTAACGGCCACTGGTAGAGACTATGGCAGCTATAAGTGTCATATCCTCCAAGGGTTGGGTTTCCCTACAGGGTTCCCTCTAGGGACACCTAGATGGCAGACCAGGTGAGGACACCTAGAAGGAGGATGAGGTGGAGAGTCGGGCTCGTTGCTCACTCCCGGCTTTTGTGCATATGGTGCGTAAGAACACATGCAACTTTGCAAGGGTTTACATGAACTGTCCTCACACCACCCTAGACTGTGACACTCTACTTGAGAGCAGAACTATGGTGTTGAGGAAAGACTGTATCTCCCTCATTCTTTCCTGCTTGTTGATGAGAGTATACGAATGCGCGTACATCAGCCATGAAGCGTGGAATATTGGGGAAGGGACCAGACTGATAATTATGTAGTTACTGTACTTTCACTTACACAGTGAAAGAGAAAATAGCATGGCCATCGTTCTGCTTATAATCCTGATGAGCCTTTCGTTCTAGAGGGACAAGAGGAAAGGAAATGAGGAGGGATGAAGCAGTCGGGAGCTGAGAATAACTAAATGGCACAAAGTGAGATGATTTGTGGACAGGCTCCTTCCAGTTAGAAGTGCTGAGTAGGAAAACAGCCATTTAGCTCTCCATCTACCCTTTTTGGATTTTGGGAAGCATTGGCACAAAATTCAGTACAATTAATAGGACAAAAGGAAGTATACTCTATGCCATGGTTTATATCCTGAAGGACAAGAAATGAAATAATCCTCCTGCCCTCCAGGGTTATTGCAGTTTGGCAAGGAAAATGATATATGCACAAGAAGCAATGATTCATACCACACCAAAGGAAGATCTAAAATAAAGATGCAAGCAGTTAGCAGCACGGGAACAGGGGAGAAGAGAGAAATGCTGCCTTAGGAAAAGCCTCCTAGAGTAGGTGTGAATGCAAAGAACAGTCGGGACTTCAACAGAAATAAATGAGAGGAACGGCCTTCCAGACCTGGTCAGGCTGTCTGTGTTCACGGAAAGGTGAGCTCTGGCATGACCCGGAGCAAAGAGGTTAACAGTGAGGGTCAAGCCTGCAGGGAGAGGCTAGGCCAGGTTGTAGAGAGCCCTGTAATGTGAGGTTAGAAAGTTTGATTTCATGTTATAATAGATGAGGATACACTGACAACAATTACAGATGAAGCTGACGAGATCACAGTTGACATGGATGAGATCACAGCTGCGTTTTGGGAAGATGAATCTAGAGAACGCAGGATGCATTAGAGAAAACAGAGACTGGATGTAGGGAACGTTGCATGGCAATCCTCCATGTGTCTCTTGGGTTTATGTTGCCTTCCAATCAAAGTTACCGACTGCTTTTATTTGGAATTATTTTCCTAAGGATAGTTTTATGGTGAAAAGCTTTGGAATAAAGAGATAATACCATTCTCCAGAGTAAAACATGGGAACCTACTGTCTAGTATAAAAGTTTCGGTTTCCCTAAAGTTCAGGGGGTTCTCTCCCATATAATGCTATCCACCTTATAAATAGGTACAGATATTCATCTGGGCCTATCCTCAGGACCCTGTGTAACTTGAATACACAAGAAACCACCACAAATATGTTGCTTGCTGTGCTGTGAGCAATAAAGTATTAATAATCTGTCTCTGGCCCGACAATCTCATGTCTACTGCTGTAATTGATGAAACCATGGCAAGCTAACTTGTTAACCTGTACATAGTGTAAAATCTCAAACTCTTCCTAGATTTTGATGGGGAGAGATCTTTTACAAACTATTTCAATAATCTTTATAGTAAAGGTTTGTTTTAGGGCAGATATAGAATAGAATATTGTTTTATTTATTTTTGTATCCAGGAACCTGAACTTGAATATGGCCAGTTTTTTAATGTTTAGAAAATACTGTGTTTATACAAATGTAATGTGGGCAGTAGAAATCTTGACTCAGTCCCACCAATGATCATTAATTCATCTCTCTCCTTTGTGTTAAGTTTCATCCCCTAGTCTCAGAGAAGAAGCATGGCTCCAAGTGAGCTTGTAGTTCAGGGCTTCCTATCATGTACAATATTTTTACACTTTGATTTGCTCTTTTCAGTGTGCCTAAATAAAACCAAAATAGCTATCTCAAAGGATCTTGTGTATAGTAACCATTGAGGGTTTGGCCAGCAGCCTAGTGCATAGCAGACAAGCAGTAAATATTTAGAACCCCAAAGAAAAAGTGAAATAAAGTAATTGAGTTTTAGTAGTAGAACTAGTTTGGAAATTCTTGTCTTACATTATATACCCAACTCCCAGAGATAGAGTCATGTTTAAATTATTTAATTCATATTCTTTACATAATATGACCAATGCTAGATTTTTTTGAAAGTGCCTCTGTCCCTGAGTTATTTGCATGACCCTGAATTTTTACTTTGGACTGAGAGGATTGGACGTCACTATCTTTTAGGTTTTTTTCCAGCACTGGATTCCAAGAAGCCCAGTTCATAGAGCTGACTATAATATGATAATGTTATTTCCAAATTATCTTTTTTCCTTGAAAAGCATAGCCCCGAGAATTATGCCAATTGATAAGAAAGAAATGTGAATATAGGAATTTATTAAATAAAGTTCTGAAGGTTTTCCATTTGTTTGTTTTCAATTAATAGCCTCTTGGTCCCTTTCTTCACTCTGAAACCTAAGTATGAGAGTTGCGATTCCTAAACTTTTGAGTAGATTCATTTTATCTTTAATGTTTTTCAAAGATGACAAAGAATGGATTTAGATAAGGCATAAAGATGGTGATTTCTTCCAAAAATATGTATGGAAATGTTATCTCAGTGAAACCTTAGTCAGCTTTCTTTTTATTTGTAACTAGCAATTAGTTTGTTGTGTTTGCTAGAAGTGTGAAAAATCACATAGGAAAATTCTTCCCCATTGGAGGGAAAGGGCCATTAGTCAAGATTGCGCACAAAGATATTTGATGGTGTGGTTTCTCCTTTCCAGTGTAAAGATGAGCATACGGCTGGGGAGCTTAATTGGTCACTGTTGTGTTAACAAGGCTAATGTCCCAGGTTGGAATCCAATGTGGGTCAGTCAGCTGTGCTCCCTGCTGCCCTGCCAACCACCTTACAAGCAGGAACCTGAGTGGAAGTCAGAATCTGTTGATGTCTTGTCATTTGTGACTTCAGGCATGATGAATGGTGAAAAGTAGGTCACCAAGACCACTCTGGTTTGTCTGCTTTGCATTCACGACTTCCTTGTATGCAAGTGTAATTTAATTCAACAAATATAAATTGCCACAAGGTGCTAATAACTTGGTGCTGGGCAAAGAGAATTTGGCTTGATAGTATACTATGATACTTATTCCAGAGAAGCTTAAAGTCTTGAATGGAAAGAGAAATGTGAAATAGTATATCAAATCAAACCATATCAAAATAAAGGTAAAATAATATATAGCAGCATATGGGTGTCAGAGCAGTAATTTATACCATATTTTCTTTAAATAATTGTATTCAGACTATTCATATGTATCTTCAACATCAGTGACTTTATCATGTCTAGGGCTACTTTTTGAATCAACCAGTATTTCTCTATAACAAATCATCTTCACTGCCAACTAAGCTGATAAAGTAAAATCTACACAGAATTCTGTGCCTGTAAATGTCTCCCTGAGCACAGATGCCTACTTTATAACAACGGGACATTAGGCCAGTTCTCTTCCCTCTGGCTTTCTGTTTGTGGACAATTTTAATCTCCACAAAGCAATCACTTACTGTATTGGTTTTTAAAATGATCTTTAGAAGCATACCTTTCAAAAATATTCACTACTTGGAGTTGTGAAATTGTACCCTCAGGAATAATAATCAGACCTTCCTTTCTCTGTGTTTTAAGTAAAATCATTTCTTATTTACTCCCCATGTACCTGAACTAGTATCACTCCTCTAAGTTTTCTTCTTATGCTATTACTTCTTCGAGGGCATTTGATTCCTTTATTTGCCTGGCTTCCTCCAAAGCCTGTTCTAGGGTTTAACTCAAGCATATACATTTATTCTTTCCTTAAAAACTTTGTATTTTTTTTCCTGAAAAGAACGCTACTAAGTAAAAAGTTGTTGCATTAAAAAAAAGCCTTTATTATGAATGGGAATGATTATGATGCATTCTATTTCAATATAAGATATTAGAACAAATTTTATATATGTAAACATTTAGCAAAAACCCAATACAAACAAGTTCAATAAGCAAAACCTAAGTTTGCAAGTAAAGAAATGTAGACTGTGTATAAAATGCAATGTACTCAACATTTATCATTTGTTCTAAACAGGATAAAAAGACATAATGGTGAGGGTTGAGGATGAATGTGTATGAGGGAATCATTTCAAACTTAATGAGGACCACAGTTATCTTGTACTCAGAATGTACCTAAAAACTAAAAGTGTAGCATAGGAAAAGCCTTACAGCACAGATAAACTTAAGACTGACTCCTATGGGAACAAGTACATGTACACATTTTCTATAAAGGGTCAAGAAAATCCCAACTGTTCATCTCACTCACTCAATTTACACACTCGTGGGAAATGTTTTGAATTCCTCTCAATATGGCACACAATTCGTATTCGTTCCGTATGATAGTCCCTGACTACAGACTTTTATGTTGAGCAAACATAGGAATCTTTGCCTGAAACTATAATTTCACAGTATTACTTCTTAGAGCATATTTATTTAGTGTGCTTTTTAGATTAAAAAAAAAAAATCATGACGACCGAAAAAGGGCAAATCTGAAAAGTGGTTTAACTTCTTAGGATCTTTAATTGTGAAAACTTACTAATGTTCAGTAATCACGTGAGGCGAGTCTTTATTTCTAGTCCTACTTACCATCTTTGGCCACCCGGATGGTGAGGTCTTCCTTCCTTCCACTCTGGTCTGTGGAGAGCTTTTTCACACCTTTTGGCATTGCTTTTAGTGATTTTTTTGGTGTATTTCTCCTACTTTGTTGTAAGATCTTTGAGGGAAAAGCCTGGTCTTCTTGTGTCTCACACTTCACCCTATACGTGGTCATGGTTCTTGATAAATGAGTGTGTAAATCTCCACACCCACCCTCGCTACTTGCTGTCACATGACAGTGGCTTTTTGTGTCACCTCTCAATAGGCTGCTGGAGATGGTTGTCTTAAGTTACTCCCATAGTATCAATAGATTATTTCATGACTGAGAGAAAATTCCTCCTCATTAAAATTATGCCTGATAACTTGAATAGTAATCAAATGATCAAAGATTTACCTTTTTTATTCAAATTTTTCTGAGTTTCAGTTGGAATAAAACACTGGGATTGTCTTTGCAGTGATCTGAGACTATTTGCTTTCAGTACCAGATGGTTTCTCTTCTGCTTGAAAATGAAAACATCTGACAGACTATGTCAGGACATGTGTCAGCAATATTATTCATGGGGAAAGTCTTCCAAATGACATGCCTGTCTCTCAGGGCACTTATCTGGAGCTTGTGTTATGTCTTTAGATGCCTCAAGTTCACACATTAAAGACATTAGTTCAAATTGCTGGTCCATAGGCTCAATGCCTGAAAGAAATCATATTCAGCAAAATGAACATTTTCACTCTTAGTTTTTCTTTGCTTGTTAGGGTTCTAAAATGCACTTATAAAGTGTAAGGGAGAAAAAGAATTTTTTTTTATTTTTGAAAGCTATTCACCTTGCATTGATTTCTTAACACTCTGACAGTCAATCAAATTCTCTTGGAGAATGTAACATCTGCTAAGAAACAGTGCCTGAGAGAACACGGAGACTCCTCTGCCAGGCTCTGCCTCACAATCTAACCCAGGTCATGCTGTGACAATATGTTGATGTCTAGTACAGAGATGTCACTGTCAACATGTGCCATATAGTATTTTTAATAATGAAAATGGGTTTACGTTCAGCCACCCTTCTCTTTCCATCTTATATGACAGCTGACAGTCATCAGAAAGACAAGTGACAATCACAAGGTAACAATTGTGATTCTGGAATATTTTGCCTTTTTATGGTTCTGATCATAGAGCCTTGGCTTCACTAGTACTATACTCAGTCCTCAGCAAAATGATCATTTCAATGTTAACAAGAACCTGGGCATTATGGGGGGAGGTAAGTGCAAATGGACACATGTGCAAGGTGGTGTACATTTGATTTGGACTTACACTTGTGGACCATGTAACAAGATTAATGACAGCCAACATTCACTGAGCACGCATATGTATATCATGTCCTATTCTAAATAATTTAAAGATTTTGACTTAATTTGGAAAAATCCTATGAGGGACTAATTATTATTATTGTAATTGTATGAATGAGGAAACTACTGATGCATAAAATGGTAAAATAAATCCCTGAAGGTCCATAAGTAGTAAAGAGGGGCTTCATAATGCATCACCCATATTCTCAAACCACTATATCATACCATCTAGTAAATTAATCTCACTTGAACAATCAGATTACTTCAGCTTCTTTTTTTTTTTAAAAGTTTAACTTACAATGGTGCTACTTTCTTTCTTTTTCTTTTTCTTTTTTCTTTCTTTCTGTCTTTTTTTTTTTTTTTTTTTGAGACAGAGTCTCACTTTGTCACCCTTGGTAGAGTGGTATGGCGTCACAGCTCGCAGCAACCTCCAGCTCCTGGGCTTTGGTGATTCTCTTGTCTCAGCCTCCCGAGTAGCTGGGACTACAGGTGCCTGCCACAACCCCAGCTATTTTTTGTTGCAGTTTGGCTGGGGTCAGGTTCAAACACACCACCCTCAGTATATAGGGCCAGCGCCCTACCCACTGAACCACAGGCGCCGCCTTACGATGGTGCTATTTTCATAGGAAAACATAAACATATTCCTTTCCCTTAACCATTTTTTTAGGATAAATTGTATATATGTGAAGTCTAATATAATTTTTGTAGCCAGATAGTTTAACTAAGTTAGTCAATTTGTCTGGAGAGTTAGATGAAAGCAGAAAATATAAATCAATTGTATGTTAATAATAGGTATGAAACATCTTTTCATGTTTCTTATGGAACTCAATCAATGCCAATCCATAATAGGATCTTATAGGAAATTAATAATACAAACTTCTTTAACTCAATAAAGGGCTTCTATAGAGAATCTATAAAAAATTTCTGAAAGAATTTGTTTTAAAAGTCAGGAAGAAGATTAATATATACCCAGTCACCACTTCATATTTAATTTTGGATTGAGCTTATCACCAGTGCAATAACAACTACAACAACAACAAAAACAGTAAGCAATTAAAAGATTGGAAAAAAATCAAACAAAATGGCATTTTTATTCTATTTATTTATTTATTTATTTATTATTATTATTATTTCACTCTGTCACCGTGGGTAGAGTGTTGTGGCATCAAAGCTCCCAGTAGCCTCAATCTCCTATCCTCTTGTCTCAGTCTCCTGGATAGCTGGGACTATAGGCAACTGCCACAATGCCCAGCTAGTTTTTTTCTATTTTCAGTAGAGACAGGGCCTCTCTTTCTCAGGCTGATCCTGGCCTCAAGCAATCTCCCTGCCTCAGCCTGTCACAGTGCTAGGATTACAGATATGAGCCAACATGCCAGCCTCAAAAATGGGATTATTAGATAAATAGGAGGTTACAATTATGTAGCTGGATCAAAGTAAACAACAGCAATTAGAGAAATAATTTTTAAAGCTATTTTTTAAAATAAGAAGAAAAAGCTAAAGCATATTTAGTGTTGTTATGAGCTGAACTATGTCTCCTATAGTTCATATGTGAAAGTCTTATACCCCTGTACTTGAGAATGTGATTGCATTTAAAGATAGGGTCTTTGATGAGGTAATTATGGAGTGCCCTTAATACAATATAACAGGTATCCTTATAAGAGGAGGAGATTACACAGAAATACACATGGAGGAAAGACCATGCCAAGACAGAGGAAGAAGATGACCACCATCAGCTAGGCAGAGAGGTCTCTGAAGGAAATCAACCTTGCCCACATCTTGATGCTGGACTTCTATTCTCCAGAACTGTGATGAAATAAATCTTTGTGTTTAAGCCATCTAGTTTTTAACCCTTTGGTATGGCAGTTCTAGAAAATGAATGCCTAGTAGTAAATCTAAAAAACAGATGCATAAATACAACTTTATTGAAAGAAACATTCAATTAGTTCTAAATAAATTGCAATTCTTTGTCAATGAATAGTTATACTTAATATTGTGGAGCTATCAAGTTTTCCTAGATAATTTAGAATGTAGCTTCAATGAAAATCTTCATCATAAAATTGAGAAAACTAAATAAAGTTGACAAATTTGATTAATTGATCTTAAAATAACTGTGAAAAAATAAAAAACCCAAAATGGTCTAAACACATCTCAAGAAGAGTAAGACAGATGGAAGACTACTTGTGGCAGATATGAAGATATATTATAACACTGTATTAATTAAAATAGTAATTGAATTAGAGAGAAGGACCAGTTTTTAATATATATATGCATATATAAAATATATACATATATATACATATATAAAATATATACATATATATACATATATAAAATTTTGATATACAACAGAAATAGTATGCAAAATTACTGAGGAAAGGGGGGTTATTCAATAAATGGATCCGGAAAAAATAAGTCATCCAGGTGTGAAAAGATGAATTTGGATCCTTGCCTCAGATCAATCAAAATCTAAACACACAATATATTAAAAACTTAAGTATTAAAAGAACATTTGGATGCTTTTAGGAAAAAAATGCATTATCAAAACCTATGAATAGGGAGTGCCTTCTTAAATGGTATACAAAAATACCTAGCAATAACAAAATGACTAATAAGTTAAAATATGATAAAAGCAAGAACAGAAAAACAAATATCACATGTTCTCACTTATATGTGGAAGCTAAATATTAATTGAAACTGATTATTTTAATCAGAGTAGAAGCATGGTTACCAGAATCTGGGAAGGGTAGCAGGGAGGGGAGAATAATGTGGAGATGGTTAATGGGTGCAAAAGTTGATTAGATAGATGAAAAATATTTGAGAGCACAACAAAGTGACTAAATCAACAATAAGTTAGGGTACGCTTTAAAATAACTAAAAGAGCAGAAATGGAATATTGTTAACACACACAAAAATGATAAATGCCTAAGGTGATGCACAGTGATCCTGATTTGTTTAATTCACACTGTATGCATGTAACAAAACATCACATCTATCTTATAAATATATGCAACTATTATGGGTGCATAATAATTAAAAATAAAGAAGAATTTAAAAATTAATAAATAAGTCCATAGATAATGCCTTAAATAAAGAGAAGCCACACCTTGGAAATAAATATTTGCAAAATATAAAATCATAAAGGACTGGTGTTTATAATGTACAAAGAATTCTTTAAAATCACCAAAAAAAGATGAACAGTAAAACAGAAAAATATGCAAAAGATATGAATAATATTCATAAGGAGAAATAACTGACAGCCATATTAAAAGAGTCTTGATCTCACTAATAATCAATGAAGTAAAAATAGAAACCATAGTGAGATAGCATTTAACACTCAATTACTAGAAATGAGAAGTATGAAATTACCAAATGTTGGAGAAGATGAGGGTTGACAAAGATTTTTTTTTTACATTGTTAGCAGATATAAAATAGTATGGTAAATTTGGAAAACAATTTTAATTTACTTTTTAAAGTTGAACATATGCATTTAGTATAATTTTAATACCCTATGCTGAGGTTTCACTTCTAGATCCATTCCAAGAGGAACCCAGGAGATAATAATAACTATTCTTAGCATATGTGCTGATGATAGTAAGCCCTAGAAACAACCTAAATATTTATTAACAGAAGAAGGCATACTTATTTTCTGGCATATTAACACATGGAATATTATAAAGCAGTGAAAATGATTGATCTCCTTTTATATAATCACAGATAAATAGTAGTAACTTTATGAGAGAAAAAATACCAAAAGACGTATGGTATGGGTCTCTTTCAAACAAAAGAAGAGTTGGTTTTGAAGTTGTACTTCCAGCTAGTAATACAGTGTTCTTTAACTTTCTCCATGCTCTGTGGATTTTCCCTTTGGGTGCTTACATAGTGTAGCAAGTGAAGGGCAAAATGTGGGAGTTTGGTAATCATGCCAATCTAACTCTCAATACAGAAATATCTGTTGATACCATGTTCTGACCCAATTTGCAGTATTATTGCCCAATTTCAGAGGTATTAGGTCTGACAATTAAATTCACAAAATCATTCTAGAAAAAGGGCTACATATTTCATTGCTGAATATCACTAGGATCAGCTTCAAAGTACTCTCCTTGGGAAGCTACACATTGATGCCAGTGCTAAGTCCTGTCTTCAAAGCAATTTTGGAACTCTTTTTCTAGTATGGCCATCAACATTATTTGTAGTATTACTCTTGTTGTCTTGAATGTCATCAAATATCTTCCTTTCAATATTTCCTTTATGTTTGGGTTAACAAAAAAGTCACTGGGGGCCAGGTCAAATGAGTAGGAATGGTGTTCCAATAACAGTTGTTTGTTTACTGGCTAAAAATTCCCTCATAGACAGTGCTGAGTGAGCCAGTACATTGTTGTGATGCAAAAGCTACATCTTTCTCAGGCCAACATCTTCAGTTAAGATTTTCCTATTTCTATATCAGAGTTTTACTTGGTTTGCTCTGCGTCTCATAGCCAACTAATGATTTTGACACATATTTGAGAAACTTTTGCAATGTTTCCATTAGTTCTGCTTGTTAATGGCCATCCCGCCCTCTCTTCATCAACGATGCTTTTTCTCTCCTCAGAGAAACATTTAATCCATTCATACACAGATGTTTTTTTCATGACATTATCCCCATAAACTTGGACTAAAATGTCACATTTCAAATTTAAAAAGAAATTTATGTATGTTTGTCCTTTGCTGTAATGGAAGCTCTGACATTCTTGGGAAGGCACACAAAAACATACAGCAATAATAATGAATGCCACTCATCAAGACACTACCACACCTTGACATGAACACAACTGTGATACACTGATATACCAGGGTTATGAAGCCTTACCAAGTTGTTTGTACAGTGCTGCCAACCTACGTGCATGGTGGCAAGTTCATGAACTTAATTGTCAGACCCCATATGTAGTTGGCTAACTTCAATCCATTCTTGGTAATGGGGTACACTCTTTCATTCATTGCCTTACTGTTCAATAACTTCTGTCTGCTTGTCCTTTCTTCCAACTTGTTCTCCAACTTTAGCTGGTGATGGGAATGAGAATGATTATTATAATTATTTTGTATTTTCAAGTAATACCTAACAAAATTATTTTTATGCAGTGCTGCAAAACAAATAATTGTTACAATAACCTATTCACCCATTACCCGAGACCCTGGCTTTTTAGGTTTAAATGGAATAGTTTTATAGTTATAGCTACCATTTACTGAGAAATCACTATGGTAAATTACTTTATATATATTATTTATAATTCTTATATTCATGTGCAGAGTAAGCATAATTTTCACCATTATATTGAGGAAGAAATTAGGGCAAGAGTTTCCTGACAAAGGTCACTAAAATAATTCTCCTTGACTGCATATTGTCATACTTTATGTCTTGAAAAGCCTTTTAAAAAATGTCCTTCTCTACCATATTTAAGAAATAATTATAGCAAAGCCAACATCCAGAGTTATTTACAAACTGCCATATGGCAGTTTTATGAAATCAAGAAAGGATTAAAATTGTGGTGTTAAATCATAGTTAAATTTGTGTAGCAAACATAGAAAGTTTGTTCAGTTTTCACAATATGAAAGGAATCTTTGAAATAAGACCTACTAATGTAAGGACTAATTTCTTGTCTCAATTATATAGCCTCTGTCATTCAGAATTAAACCTTCTCGTCTGATTTATTATAATTTTGATTTATTTCATTGTTTTTGTACAACTTATATGTTTCCAATATTATGGTTACTTTTTGTCTGAAAACATTCATGAAGGCCAAGGTTATTTCTTACATTTCTTAATATTCTCTGTACACCAGCTAGAAGAGTGTTACATATAGTAAATACTCAAACACCAGTTTCATTAATGCATTTATAAACACAAATGTTGATGTAATACAATGTAGTTGTGTACCTCAGTGATGCCTGTTGACAGAATAAACTCCTCCACAATAGTGGGCTAAGGCAGAAATATCAATTCTCTGTAGATGAATGTAAATGGATTTATGCTGCCTATTGTAGGAAGAGCATATGATGATGTTAGCAGATGTGGGTTTAAGTCTCTATTTGTCTTTCACTAATTTTTTAACCTATACCACCAACTCTTTGGAGCCTTTAGTAATTTACCATATTTCAGAGTAATCTTATTTCCTCACCTGTAACATGGTGATAATATGTAGTATCAGCCCCACATACTTCATAGGCTAGCTATGTGACTCAAATTACATAATGTACGTGAAATTACTGCTATGCCATTGTAATGGATTATCCTGGAGCAGGCATACAGGGGATAGCTAGCCAGCCAATAAATTTATTTGTGCTGAAATTAATTCCTTCTATAATCCTGATTACTGAGGGAATGAAAGCTATCCTTGTGCAAATGGAGATGGAAGGTCTTGGACAATGCCATAGAGAGACTTTAATAAAACCAACAAACACATTCATGATTTCTGGCTTTGAACCATCCAATAACTACCACTAAAATAGAACACAGAGAAAGGGTCTCAAAATGGTCGCCATTTTAAAATAATTTTTGGCATTTAGTAATGACATTGACTTTTTTTTTGCTTATGAAATTGTCACTTAGTGTTGTTAAACATCTTATAGGCACTTGTAACTACTGCCATTCAGTTTGTGCATTTTAAAGAAGAAAAGCCTTTTTATTGTTCAATTTAAATACTTCAAAAATACAACAAAGTTGGAATACTACTTTCAGAAACTTAAAATTAAAGGATAAAATTTCTATTGTCTAGAAGAAAGAATAAGTGAATATGTTTATGATCATGATATAAAAAATGATTTCTTAGCTGGACAGTAAAAAATTATACATTTGCTTCATAAAACTAAAAAATTTGATAGTCAAAAGATACCATTATAAAAGCAAATTAAATAATAGGAAATATAAAATATAAAATAATAGGAAATATAAAAGCAAATTAAATAATAGGAAAATATTTACATGTACCCTTGTAAGATGCACCATAGGTATGGTCCCACCAAGGGTACATATGAAACTTACTAAATGTAGAGTATAAAAGTCTTAGCACAATAACTAAGAAAATGCCATGAAGGCTATGTTAATCAGTTTAATGAAAATATTTCAAGTTGTATATAAAATCCGCACATTATACCCCATCACTGCATTAATGTATACAGCCATGATTTAATAAAAAAAAGAATAATGAAAAAAAAAAGAATGGGAAAATATTCACAATACATGTATCAGACAAAGAATGTACATTTAGAACATATAAAAACTACAGCTCAATATTAAAAATTAACATCAGGGAAATGGTTAAGACTATTGGTCAGACACTTGTAAAAGAAGATATATAAATGACTAATAGGCATATTTAAATTTGTTTAATATCATTTGTTATCAATGCAACATAAGCTAAAGGCAGGATAAGACACCTACACAATTAGAATGGATAAATGAAAAAGACCTATACTACTAAATGAAAAAGACCTATACTACTAAATGAGGATGTTGAGCAACTGGAATCTCATAAGTTGCTTTGGAAAATAGTTTGACAGTTGTATTTTTTTTTAATTATTTTAAACATATAGTTACACTAGAGAAACAAACACATAGATCTACAATAAAAGACCTTCACAGGGATATTTGTAACACCTTCAGTTTTATTAGCTAATAGCTAGAACCAACCTACCTATGCATGAACAGATGAGTAGATAAACACATTGGGGTATATTCATATGATACACTACTTCTCCGCAATAAAAGCAATCAATGATATATGTAACAACTTGTATGAAACTCATAGACATGTTGAATAAAAGAAGCTCAACACAAAACTAATTTGTGCTGATGAAAAATATCAGACAAATGGTCCTGCTAGGAAGTTGAAAATTAACTGTGAAGAGGAAAGAGGGAAATTTCTGGAATGGTGGAAATAGCCTGTGTTTTTCTGTACACACATTATTAACCAAAGGCATAAGGACAGGATTCCAGAATCAGTCCCAAATTTGCAATAATATCAGTATATATAATGGACTTATGTTCAATATTGATAAACTCTGCTACTACAATTTGATTAGGAAAATGTCTCTAGTTCTTGCTAAGCTATAATGTTCAACTGAAAGTTTTTAAGTCATTTGACAATAGTTTTTCCTACATAAATTTTGTGTAACATCTACTATTGTAAAGCTGTAGTCAAAGTCTTGTCTATTTAATAAGGTTATAAGATTGTTAAAAATTGGAAAACAAATTATTATTTGGTATTCTCTTTACTCTTTATCAGTTCTCATTTTAATTATTTTAAAGGTTATTATAAGGATTGGTTCAAGATAGCTGAGAGGAGACATCCAATATTCACCTTCTCCCAGAAGAAAAACCCAAATTGTGAATAAACAATCTCACCTTAAATAGATCATCTGGGAGAGACAATGGAGTTCAACAGAGAAGTCTCAGAAAGAGAAGGAAGCACAGAAAGAGAAGGAAGCAAGTGACCAGCTTTGTCCAGATTGGCTGGAAGCCTGGAGGGGTTTTCTATTGTGGGGAAGGGTAAGTAAGAGACCCTCAGCCATCTGTATCTCCACCATGGATTGTAGCAATCCTAATCATGGGAGAGATCCTCTACACACACCAACCCTGAAACTAGTATGGGTGGTGATCTGGAAGTCTTGCTGGGACATTGCACCAGGCAGGGAATTTACGCTCCCCAAGACCTGAGCAACTGCACCATGGCACCATTTTGAGATGCTGGAAACATTACATTACCTAACTTCAAAACATGTTACAAGGCTACAGTAAGTGGTGTTATAATATAAATAGTATATTTCACCTATACTTCCTGGCTTAAAACTCCCATAGCCCTTGTTTCAGTCTTGTGTTGTTATGTTGGGTGTGTTAGGCCTCAGGAGCCAGACTCAGAAAGCAGAATCTCTCTGACATTCTTCTATTCTCTTTTACTTGGGTTCTACTTCGTACCCTCTCTGGAACAAGGAAGGAAAGCTATACAGAATGGCCAAGAAAAGTCTGAACAGACAAGTCGTGCTGGGGTTAAATCATGTTCTTTTTGTCCATTGCATTTTTACATGATTGTCAGTCAGGTCTACATAATGAATACTCCATAAAAACTCCAAAGGATAGAGTTTGGAAAGCTTCCAGATAACTGGACACATGGAGGTTCTTGGAAGGTGGTGCCCACAGGGAGGGCATGGAAGCTCTGTGCTCATTCCTCTATTCAATCCCCTATGCATCTCTTTAACTGCACCCTTTGTGACATTCCTTTAGTAAACCAGTGTTAAGTGTTTCCCTGAGTTCTGTGAGCCACGTCAGCAAATTAATCAAACCCAAAATGGGAGTCATGAGAGCCCCAACTTGAAACTGAGTGGTCATAAGTTCCAAAGGCTCAAATGTACAATTGGCATCTGAAGACAGGGACATTTGAAGGACTGAGCCCTCATTCCATGGCATCTAATATTATCTTCAGGTAAATATGTTCACGTAATATCAGAGTTGAATAGCTGCTATTTGCCTTTTTGTATGTGGAGGGGAAAACCTACATTTGGTCACAGAAGTCTTATTCTGTATTGATGGTGTTGTATCATGAAAAAGGAAAACACAATTTGAGTGTTTCCCACAAACAGTATAATACTGATATAAAAATATACACATAGGGAAATGGAAATCTAGAAATAAAGCTGCATTTTACAGCTAACTGACCTTCAACAAAGATAACAAGAACTCACCAGAATGATTGTGTCCTCTGGGAAAATTAGATAACCACATGCAGAAGAATGAAACTTGACCCCTATGTTGCACCAGGTACAAAAGTTAACTTAAGATAAAGACTTCAAAGTAAGATCCAAAATTATAAAACTACTAGAAGAAAACATAAGGAAATCCCTTCAGGACATTGGTCTCAGGGAAAATACTTTGTGCTTAAGACTTCAAAGGCATAGGCAACAAAATAAAAAATAGATAAATGAGTCTAAAGGGTATCCCAAAGGCCCCACACAAAGTTGCCACACATAGGGACAATGGGAAATTGTAGCTAAATGTGCCTTTATTTACAAAATATTCATTACAGAATTTTAAAAAGAAGTGGCCAACATGTAAACAATATTTTGTAAATATTCTGTAATGTTTTGTAATGAATATTTTGTAAATAAAGGTATCATTAGCCATCCTTTTCCATTTCCTCTATATATGGTTCCTTTATTGGGACATCCTGTGTATTAAATTACAAAGCCTCTCTCTGCACTGCAGAAGGAACAGTCAACAGCATGAAGAGACAATCTCTTGAATGGAAGAGAATATTTCCAAACTATTGAAGGAACTGAAATAACTCAGGAGTAAACACACAACTAATCTTATAAAAAGTGAGTCAAAGCCTCAAAAGAACCTGGCACACTGACATGGCACTTCTTGCTTCCAGAACTATAAGAAGATAAATTCCTGTTGTTTAAGCCAAAAAGAAAAATTAGACAAAGGACATGAATAGACATATCTCAAAAGAAGACAAATAGCCAACAAAGTATGAAAAAATGCTCAACATTACTAAGTGCAAATTGAAATCACAATGACATACCATCTCACTCAGGTTAGAAGGGCTATTACTGTTAATAAATAAACTAAAAATAACGGATACTGGCAAGAATATGGAGAAAAAGGAACACTTAGGGACTTTTGGTTGGAATATAAATTATTATAGCCACTATGGAAAACTGTATGGAGATTTCTAAAAAAATAAATAAATATAGAACTGCCACATGATCCAGAAATCCCATTACAAGGCATTTATACAAAGGAAAAAAAATTAGTATGTTAAAGGGATACCTGAACCCACATGTTTATTGCAGTACTATTTACAATAGCAAAAATATCAATCTAAATGTCCATCACCAAATGAATGGATAAAGAAAATGTTTTAAATATACAAAATGAAATGCTATCCGGTCATAAAATAGAGTGAAAACATGTAATCTGCAGCAACATGGATGGAACTGGAGGTCATTATGTCAATGAAGTAAGTCAGGCACAGAAAGACACCACAGGTTCTTATTCACATGTGAGAGCTAAAACATTTGATCTAATTGACATAAAGAATAAAATAACAGATTTGGAAGACTGAGTGGGTGGGAGGTGGGTTTGAAGAAAAGTTGGTTAATGGGTACAAATTTATATTAATATTTAGAAGAAATAAATTATAATGTTTATTAAAATAAGGTGATTGTACTTGGCAACAATATTTTGTGTATTTCAAAGTAACTAAAAGAGAGGATTTAGAATGATACCAAGGTATGGAAATAATAAATGCTCTCAGTAATGGATAATGCAAATACCCTAATTTGATCATTACACAATTTGTGCATGCACTCACATGTTCCCTATAAATATGTAAAATATTATGTATTGATAAAAGAATGAACAGTTATAATAGCATATTAATTTGAGTAATCTGGTCTTAGAAAAACATGCAATTATGCATGTATTAGAAAAATAAAACTTTTATATTTAAGAATATGGTAAAATGTAAATATTTTATAATTATCAACTATCAAAATATTTTTATGACTGATAATGTCACTGTTTTTTTATTTATTTTTTATTTTTTTATTTTTTTGCATTTTTTGGCCAGGGCTGGGTTTGAACTCACCACCTCTGGTATATGGGGCCAGCACCCTATTCCTTTGAGCCACAGGTGCCACCCAGTGTCACTGGTTTTAAAAGAGGAACTTGTGTTACTTTTTTTTGAAAAAGTGCTGAAGTTCCTGGATATTTTTTCACTTTAAAAGGAAAATTTTTGTTTTATCAAGGAAGTTCATCAATTTAGAAACCCTGTGATTTTAGAGGTTTGGAGAAATACACGATTATATGTGAACATAGTATTTCATATGTACATATATATATTTATATCATTGCATATATACATGTGTGTATGCATATATACATACATTCAAACATATTCATCCACCACAGAGGTTTACATACAACAGAGGTTTCATGTTTAATTTAATTTAATTTAATTTTATGTGTGATCAAAGTGGCTTTTATTCCCCCTTGGTGCAGGTGGGGTGGGATTCATAACTGGGAATAAATCCACCGAGGTTTCATGTTTAATCTTTGTCAGAAACACTGTTCGGTTATTTTCATAAAAATGAACTTAATAGTCTGCTAAGAGATCAAAATGGAGTTATAAGCTATATTTCATCTCAGTAGAATTCACCAAGTTTTTTACAGTGGGGAGGAAGCCTTAGAGAGAGGTTGACTAGTCACTGGTAAATTCCCACTGGCGAGGGTAAGAGGTGGCAAAGAAAATGAGCAGTTGTATAAAATTAGTCAATTAGAGAGTTGATGTAATAGACTTGAGATGTAATACAGAGACAGCTAGGCTTAACTTTGAAAAATTGTATGGAAGAAATGCTTTATGTTGGGCCACACCTGTGGCTCAGTGAGTAGGGCACCAGCCCCACATACCAAGGGTAGCGGGTTTGATCCCAGCCCTGGCTAAACTGCAACAAAAAATAGTTGGGCATTGTGTCAGGTGCCTGTAGTCTCAGCTACTCAGGAGGCTGAGGCAAGAGAATCACCTAAACCCAAGAGCTGGAGGTTGCTGTGATCTGTAACGCCATGGCACTCTACCGAGGGCAACAAAGTGAGACACTGTCTGTAAAAAAAAAACAAAAACAAAAGGAAAGAAAGAAATGCTTTATGCTGGTGATAGTTCATTTATACAGTCCAACAAGATGTAATCAATTTACTTCCCAGGTGACAAGGAACAGAGATAAGGTAGAATGGCATGTAAATAGCAAGGAGAGGGGAAGAAATTAAGGTGCAACTTTTTCCAAGTATAATCTGGATACAAATGTTTTTGGTTACGTACTGCTGTTGCACTGTTTGAGTCAGGGTTGTAAAGTACGCCTACTACCCAGGTAATGTTCCTTGTAGCACTATGCAAGGTTTTCACCCTCCCTTCCTCCTCCCCCTCCCTTTTTGATTTCCATTGAGTTCCACTAGGCACAGGTGTGTTCACTGGTTTGTTCCAATTTAATAATGAGCACATGTGGCATTTGTTTTTCTCTTCTTTAGATACTTCACTTAGAATAATGGTCTGCAGTTCCCATGCAGTTCTTATGTTTCTAGAATTACTTTCTTCAAATATGTATACCTCATAGATAAACAAACAAACAAAAAATCAGCATCTTTAAAATATTTTGAGCACCAAAGTCACACATGACTTTGGAGCAAACAGCTTAAACAGAACTATGTTCAATCAATAGTCGAAGCATTTTTGATGATCAAGAGGCTTACCTCCCTTCAGGCAGGAAGAAAGGAATGAAGCAAGATAGGAGCAAGCTGTCAGCTGCCACTCTGCACGCCTGAGCTCCCATTATGATTGGACCATTTATGTTGTCTACACACGCATCTTCTCGTCTGGGTGTTCTTTTCAGAAGTCACTGTCCTCATAGCCAGTTCTTTATTCCTAATAGCTATAAGTATTCTTAAGGAATACCTTTGGACCAAGAAGACAGAAAAACAACAACCAAAGAATAGGGTTTTGGTTCCAGTATCTGTGACCACAGCCTCTCTGCACATTTCCAGTCTACTTTAGGGGAACAAATGAGGATTGGACCTCACAGCTGCCTGCATTTTTATTGTTTCAATCCCATTCCTCTCCTCCTACCCAAATCCTAAAATGCCTATAGCAATTGTTTATTTATTCAAGAGTGACTGAGCTGGGCAATAGTTTGGCCCTAAAAATAATTTCCTAAGAAGTCTAAATACCCTGGTCTCTAAGCTTTCTTCAGAGAGTCTCTTTGTCTCCAAAGCCTCCAGAGGCCGTAACTTCTAAATTTCTTGTCCTACATCACCATGGCAGAAATTGCTAATGAGAGTATGTTAGAATATTATTTTCAGCTTATCTGAGGCCAGCACTTACCTTGGTCTTCTAACTTGCATTTAAGGAAGCCTATCCTCATTTCAGATAAAATGAAGTCAAGTGAGTGAGAAAGAAAAAATAGTAATCAAACTCTGTCTTTGCCACTTAGCCAAAACAATCCTATAATTTAGGAAAGTTATTCACATTTTAGGTTGTTGTTTTAGTAAGAGGATATATTATATTGTGTCTAAACCTGTGCATGGTTAGAATACTGTTACCAGGATTGAATATGCTCTGAATAACTTTAAAAAATGAAACTGATGCTAACAAAGTTCTGAGATTAGAAGCTGCAACCTCCTTGACAAGACTTATTGCATGTCTGAATTGCTTATCTCATTTAGAATTCAGTCCTTCAGGCAGAGAGGAGTCAATTTCTGATTCTCTACCTTCCTCACCAGTGACTTTCTGTCAGCACTGTATAAATAATTAATTATTATTAATAACCATCATCATTGCCTTCTCTGTTTCTCTCCCTCAGTACGTCCAGCATGTCTCTGGTGAAATGCAGGGAATAGATTATTTGGCTGCTGTGATAAATAGGAAGTAACAGGAATGCCGAGGGTCATGGAAAAGTTCCAATAATACTGATTGGCTAGAATGGCTTCTATGCCCTTTAAAAATAAGGATACTTAAAATATAAAGATGTTTTAGTGACTTGAAATGTATAATCAGGTTATTTTTAATTTCAGGATCAATGAAGTGGCAGAAACTTAAGTTCTGAGCTTTAGTCAGTCAGTAAATATTAATTGAGTTTCTACATCATGTGAGGTACCTTAAGCAACCTCATTTAAAAGGAGTGTCCTCTTTCCCTCTCAATGCCCGAGACTAAGCTCATGCCAAGGAACAGTCTTCTTCATAAAAGGAAAAAGAGCTTTCAAAGTGTGGCTATGGTAATCACTTTATCACTCTATTTGATAAATGCAAAAATTCTTAGCATTGCTAGATACGAAAATGCTAATTGCATTACTATGTTAATGTCTGTTTTTCTATTTTTCTAATTCATTTTTCTCTAAATCATTCTCAAAGTTTGGAGGAAAGGGATTAAATATCAAGTCCTCCATAGGTTAATAAAAATTTCTGTGTGTATTTCCTATCCCACCCTAAGCAACTGTCAGACTGTTTCAATTGTATTTCTGCACATATATTTGTTACATGTAGATATATGTATATATATATCTAATGAAATGAAAAGCACTTGGAAATAGTAATAATAAATAGAAAATTTTCCAGCTACAACAAAACAGGGGAAGGGTCTTATCCACTTTAATCTGAAGAGGTGACAATAAGAGCAGAGTCTAAGGATTCAGAAGAGACTCTGAGCCCTACTTCCACTACCACCTAGGGCAGTACAGGTGAGTTGACAACATCCTGAAAATTCTTATGAATAGCGGATATTTTTAGAAAAATAACTGAGGTAATTTTCTCATTGTTTTATTCATATCAGATGAGGGAGAGCAGAAATAGTAGGAAGATGTAGATGAAGTAATCAGGGCTAAGGAACTCTCAACTAAGGTTGAAGACTCTATAGTAAATTGAAATGACTTGAACTCTAGAGGTACCCTGCACATTTCATTTGTCCCAGAGGTCGTGGCAAGTTCCATCAGCAAAAATTGCACATGCCTTCAGAAGAGCATTTTTATCTTTCTGATTCCCCACAGTCACTTCTCAGAACAATGGAACACAAGTCTCCAGTTATAGCCCACAGGGCTATAAAAGAGAATTTATCTACTGTGTAGAAGCAAACAGAAAATTTGACCAAGAATCATGACCATGATGAAAACAAATAATATGATATGTGGAAAATATATGATGACAAACGTACAAAATCAACATGCAAGAGAAGGCTGTAGAACTTTTTGAATAAAAAACAATCCAACAAAAGTATTTTTAGAAAGCCCTATAGGAATATGGAATTTTTTAATGACAACATGAATTTAATAAAATGTGACATCAAATAAGAGTATGAATAAACTAAATCTTAAGAGCAGAGACTAGACGATAAAACAACTACGTAGGAGAAAAAGAGAGATGACAGAGTCATGGAAACAGACTGAGATCCTAAATAACACCAACCGAGAACCATAAATTAGAGACAGCAAGGGACAAAGGAGACGTGAGATGGAAAGAAGATCAAATTGCTCACTGCACACGGGGTTGCTTTCCACTTGGCTTCATTGCATTGCATTCCCGTTGGCCAAGCAGAATAAGCTACATGTATCAAAGAGTTCCCTTCTCCTGCAGCTAAAGAGAATTGCCTGCAGGAGACTGGAGGGAGGTGGAGGAATGAGGACTGGGTTTTCTTCTTCTTGGCGAGCCCCTCATAGGGTCAGGAAGATGCTGTCCTCAAACCATACCTCCTTTTCACGTTGCATATGCTCTCTCCCTCTGTCTTTCTCCCTCTCTTCCCTCCCTCCCTCCCTCCCTCCATTTCTCTCTCTCATTATTATAACTATTTCTTTCCTTCACTACTTCAGGTCTCAGGCAGATAATAACTCTTCTCCTCACACTTGCTGTTACTGCCTGATCCCTTGTGAATGTCCTATAATCTTTCCACACTTTTATGAACAGTTTCTTTCTAAAACTCTCCTCAAATTGCACTGTTTCCTGACTGATGATGCTGACATAGAAGAGAAACGTGAGGGAAAGAAAAAGTAAGTGACAATGGTACTATAGAAACACAGATAGTAATAGACAAAATAAAGATCATTGAGCAATTACTATGTGCCAGGAACTTATTAAGTGCCTTACATGTCTCTTCATATGATATAATCAATATGACTACGGGAGTTATTACCATTATTTTCATTTCCCATGGTTTCAGAAGTTAAATTGCTCAAGGAATATGTAAATTACTCAGGTGGGGAATGGAGAAGCTGGGCTTTGAAGCAAACTGGCCTGTCTCCAGCCTGCATGCTTCTCCACTACATTCCATGACCTTCCTTTTTAGGTGTGGGAGGCAGAGACAATCCTGTAAAGGCTATACAGCATCTCAGAACTTAAGAATTCAATGAGTGGAACAGAAAAAGCATTTGTCAAGAAATATAATAAAGCAGCATTCCTTAGAATTAAGAGGTGACATCACGGCTTAACAAGACACTATCTTTTTTGCCAGGAAAATGGATTCTGACCAATGGATGCCAGGACTATTGGACCTTGTATAAGAATGGTTATCTTTGTAGATTGCTTTCTTTCTTCTAAAGGGACTTTTAGGAAATAATATCTCTGTAGTGAAGAAACTTTTATGTAAAATTCAGATGTTTTCAGTTTGACTTCTAGTTTTTTCCCACTTCTTCAGGCGGTTTTTCTATGGGCTGGTCTTAAATTCCTGGCCTTAAGAGATCCTCCTGCCTTGGGCTCCCAAAGAGCTAGGATTACAGGCACGAGCCAACACACCTTGTCTCATTGTATGTTTGTATGAGAGTCATTGTTTACTATTTGGAATATTGTACTTAAGCAGTATAACTTCTAATTTGGGGGAAAATGGAAGTTGTCCTTTTTATTTTGCTTTGTTTTCTTTTTTATTAAAAAAAGGCTATTTCAGAAAAGTTTGTTTGCATGCATTGAATATAAAATTAGCCTTTTAGTTTAAAGATTTATTTTGGGGGTATTTATATTTAAATATTTTGAGTCCTTCTTAATTGTTTTCTCTATGCAAAGTACAAATCAGTAAGATCTTTTGCCTACAACACTTTGTAGAAATAATAAGCAATAAATTATTAAAAGATCCTTGATAATATAAAATGTGGCACATCCTTGATGATCTGACCTAAATTAACTAATCATATTTGAATACAAATAGTATTGGCACTGAGTATTTACAACTCCTTATAATTGTCATACAATTTTAAAAGTACTTCCAATCTATTATTTTATTTATAATCTCAATACTGTCAAAGACAAAAAGGAAAATATATCATATTCTATATTTTAAAAAAGAACTCTGGGGTTAACTGGCTTGAATTCCCGTAAGTAAACAATGAAAAGTCTGCAAGCCTATGAACAGGTATCTGGTATTCTGTGATATGACCAGATTGCCCAGGTCTCTTTTTACTATGATACATGCTGAAATTATGGATGAAATATCACTCCTTAGCTTTTCTTGTTTTGCTCAATGAGTGGAAATTACTTGGCTCATGTTGGCAAGCAGATTCTTTTTCATTAAATGATGCAAAAATTGCTAGTATTGTAGAAAAGGACAAGGAGCTTTTGTTTTACCAGCATAGCTTATGTAGAATTTGGCTATTTTGTAATTTAAACAACTTTCAAAACAGCAGCTCAGTTTTAATGTATAACTTATTTTTTGCACTAGGAATCAGTTTGGATCAAATTCCATTTTTAATCCTTTTAGGTTAAAGAGTAAAGACCAAGGCATTGTCAACACTTTTGTGAAGAGGATATTTCATTCCACAAAGCCTTAAAATCTTGGGGGAGAGGGGATAAGTAAAGGTTAATAAACAGTAAAATCTAATCTTTCCTTCCTTCCAAATTAAATATATATATTTCTGAATACCTCCTATGTGTCAGCCACCGTGACAGGTGTTGGTGGTAGGAAGTAAAAAGTGGAGTAAGACTTGCTTCTTGAATGTAAGGAAATCTTAGCAAGAAAAACAGAGGACAAATAGGAAAGATGGAGCAGTATCCCGAGAAGTGCCTCTGCTGGAGTATGTGTGTATCTGGTGATGTGGAAGCACAAGCACAATGTGGAACCAACAACCAGGTTCTGGTGGGCCAGAAAGATGGTGAATAGGAAGCAAAGGACTTGTGGTAAAGTGCTTACTTCACAGTATTTACCCTTCGTTTTCTCTTCTCTAAATTATTGCTGTATGGGAGCATTTCTGCTCATGGATTTGCTGTGCAAAGAAAAAAATTTACATATAATACCAAGCACATACAAATGTTTAATAAATGATAGCCATCATCATTACTCCTATTATGACTGATAATAAAATGAAATTTGAAGAATGAGTAACATTATGTATTAGAAGAGGAAAGAGGGACAAGAAGACATTTCCTATGCAAAGGCCTAAAAATGGGAAGGAGCTTAATAAAATTCCTCAACGTCATTGGACCTAAAGGGAATGAAAGAGGTGCCAGATATAAGCTAGAAGATCAGGAAGAATTTGGATCACACAGGGCCTTTCAAATCTTCTAAAGAATTTGAACTTTATCCTAAGGAACTACTAAAGGATTTTTTCCAGCAGTGGCATGATATATCCCGGTTTATATCTTTTAAAAATCTATTGAGTGCAGTTTGGATAATGTATTGGAATGGGGCCAATTTGAAGGCTATGGAGAAATAAATGCAGAAGCACATATAAAGGATGATCCTGCCTTTCACTGGCCTAGAGAAATTGGAAATGAAAGAAGTTCCTTTGAAAGAAGTTCAAATGAAAGAAGATAGATTTGAAAGTTATTTAACAGATGAAATCAAGTATTTTGTATTTAAAGTGAAAGACAAGAGGTAGAGTTATTCAAAAAATAACCCAAGGTATACTGTAGGTAAACTGATGATGAGTGATATGTAATTAATTGGCTTGGAGATTGCCGGAGAGAAAGATGAGAAAGAAATGTAGGAAGAAGGAAGAGGTTTAGGGAGGTTTAATAAATTCATGTTTGAACATGTTGGTTTTTGAGTCAATCAGTAAAGTGAGAGATACTCATATGTAGCTGGATCCACAGTCTAAACCTTAGAAGAGATATCAAAGTTGGAAATATTGCTTTGATGGTTGTTAGTATACATATGTGTGTACACACACACACATATAGACAGGGTGGACGCAATGTTCTTGGGCAATTTACTATGTTGAACTATTTTAAATTGTAAACGAACTTTATGTCCAACCTATATTATATATACAAATATGTAATGTCTATAAACCCATGGGCCATGTATTTTATGTAGTATATGCCTGGAAAGGTAACTCATTTGTAGAAACATAATCCAAACAAAAATTTCAATTTGCTTTTGTAACTATTTCAAATATAAGTGTAAAAAAACAAGTTCTCAACCACTCCTACAAAGACCCTTCCATCTTTACTGCTCTCTAGAAAATCTTGAGTCACCTACTGTCTTACTCTACCAAAGGCTACCCTTTCGTTGTGTTGCTTACCCAGCACCATCCCTTCTGCCCTTAGCGTATGCCTTGCTGTGAACTTGTCACTTGCCTGCAACCATGTTGCTCTCTCTTGAATGAAGTTTTCCTTTCTGTTTTTCTCAGGAACATGATAGGCACATACTAGACATAGTATTGATATCTACTCACATGTCCCAGTCTTACTGCCCAAGGACCTTATTACCACAAATAATTTTTAAGCAATGAGATGTATATCATGTTTCTTGATGCATAAAGGTAGATCAAAAATAAAAACTCCAATGACAAACACAGCTAGTGTTTACATGATTATTTGGGGGGATGTTTTATAGAGAGGAATAAGGTAAAAACATATTTTCTTTTGAGCCTCAGAAAGAAATTCAAATAGCAGTAGCAAAAAATTCATCTTCCTAAATCCCAAATACAGTAGAACTGCTATAAGTTGACCACCCAATGGACTGTGACAAACTGGTCAACATGTGGAGGAGGTCAAGAAAGGGTACTTCCATTGAGTACATTGGGTGCATGTCGAATCTATGAAAATTTGGTCAACTTAAGGAAGTGGTCAATGTAAGGAGATGGTCAGCTACAGAGATTCCAGTAGGGAGTTGTACTGAACAGAATTCTATCTCGAATTCTCATCCACAGAACTCTATTTATTTCAGTGAGTAACAAGCATGCCATAACAATCTTTGAGAACAATGAGAATGCCTCTGCACTAGTGAGTGTCAGGTAAAGTATTACTTTTATAGCCACAATCCAAGTTCTGGATCTGGGATTTGTTATATATAAATTATGCAAAAATAAATAAAAATTATAGTGAAAATATTCTGATTTTTTCTGTTTTAAATCAATATTTTTCTGATACTACTATGCATTCTTTTTAAAAAGTTATGTAGTAAGTAGTATGTTCTTAATCTAACACCTTTGGTTATTTTAAATGCAGTTTTAAATGCTTAATCTTTCAAAATAGTATGTTTTTAATATAATACTTTTGGTTGTTTTAAATGCTGAAATTTATTTGTGGCTTACACTATTCATTTGATTATTTGCATCCTCTTCCCACCACTGATCTGGCTGTGTTAGGACCTTTTCATTTTGTGTGTTTTGCATCCTTGATACACATATCAAAGAAACTTCAAATGATCTATGCTATCTACCACTTTGAACTTAATTTCTGCAGTAGACAGTTCGCACTTGGGTTGAGGTATTTAGGAGTCATTTTTCCTGTTTATTTTTATCTGTGTTGTGTGAGGAGATGGAGTAACAATAAAGAATGTTGTTCTGAAATAATTGGTCTTATGTTTTTGACATCTGTCCAACCTAGTTTCTATAAATTTCCCTTGATGACATGCTATGGATATGGTATGCAATATTTAAATTTCTACTGTGAATTGAAAGTGTGGAGATAAATTTTGGAGTGACCACAATGTGTTCTTTACACACCTAGAGACCACTGTGGTTATAAACCATAATAGCCACAAGATCAGAAACATAGAAGGCCAACCATGGATAAAGTTCAAAACTCTGGCTAAAAAACTCTGACTGCACCTATAATGTTGGTCTCTTTAGATTGTGGTCTTTTAGCAGTATTTAAATATGTAAGTATATTGGTGTGACTTTGTGAATTTTCTTTCATTCATTCTCATTAATCTAGTTTCTTTTGTTGAATATAGTAATTCTTACGTGAAGTCTTAAATTTTCTGAGAGTAAAACAAATATTTCATTGCTTTTTCAAATAAAAATTTATGATGTTTTTTATTATCTCTTATGTTTAACCAACAAAATGTATTTGCTTCAAGCCTTGATAATTTTGTTCTTCAAGAAAGTTTATTTCAGTATATTATGGGAGCACATGTTTTGGTTACATAATTAGCTTTTGTAAATTTTAAGTCAAAATTATAGGTGTGTGTTCCTCACCCAGAAAGTGTACAATGTACTGTGTAAAGTATCCATTGGATAAGAATTTATCATTCTCCTTCCCCTTGTTCCAACCAAATTTCATTGATTTTTTTTTTTAAGACAGAATTTCATTCAGTCACGCAGGTTGAGTGTTACAGTCTCACACTTACAGAAACCTCAACTCTTGGGCTCAAGCCATCCCCTTATCTCAGCCTCCTGCATGGTTGGGACTACAGATGTCCACTAGGAGGTCTAACTAGTTTTTCTAATTTTTAGGACAGAGGCCCACTTACTTTGCTTGTGCTGGTCTGGAACTCCTAAGCTTAGCCAATCCACATGTCTTGGCCTTTCAGAGTGCTAGGATTATAGGAGTGAGCTACCACATCTGGCTGAGTTTTGCTTCCCTATGAATATATAGGTGTTGATCAAATAGTTCCTATTTAGTATTGAGTATTCCATCTGACAATTAAGTTTGTAAACCTGTCACTAAGTGTTTAGGTTGGCAGCACTATACAAACAACTGGGTAAAGGTTTATAACCTTGGTATATCAGTGGCTTGCAGTTGTGTTTGTGTCAACATGTGGTCATGTCTTGCTGAGTAGAATTCATTGTTGTAGTTGCATATTTTTGTGTGCCATTGCAAAAATGCTGGAGCTTGTATTAGAGCAATGAGCAAAACTTTGTAAACTTCTTGTTAAACTTGACAAGAGAGGAAGTGAAATCAGGGACATGTTAGTCCATGTTTGTGGAGATAATGTCATGAAGAAAACAGCAGTGTACAAATAGACTAAACATTTTTTCTGAAAGTAGTTATACTCAATTTAAAGAGGAGAAGCTAGGCAGGCAAGATAGGAGTGAAGCTAAGCAGAACAGGAAAAGGACCTGGAAAAATTTTTTGAAAAAACAACTAGGGTTAGGGTTAGGCTTATGATACCGTCCTGTTTTCAGTCTTTTACATGTGGTCAAAGATCTCTATAGGAAGAACTTTGAAACAGAGAAAAGAAATTACAGAAGATGGAAACAGACAAAAGGAGGTGAGGGCGATCTGGCTGTGACATCTGTCACCCCATTGATTGCCAGGGTTGATTCAGTTGATCCGCTGGGCTAGGCCGGTGTTCCCTTCCTCCCTCACTGCTCCATGTGTATTACTCTAGAGTGCTCTCTCAAAGGGGATGACCTTCCCTGATAGAAGAGGACTGTTCTTCAATCAAAGGTATACAAGTAGATGTGCTCGCCTGCTAGAACCTCCAATCAAGCTGTCAGATAGAAATAGGATGTTCATGACTGGTAAAGTCAACATTGTCAAACTGTCCCAACTACCCAAAGTAGTCTACAGATTTAATGAAATTCCCATTAAAATACAAGTGTCATATTTTACAGATCTTGAAAAAATAGTTTTATGCTTTATATGGAATCAGAAAAGACCTTGGATAGCCAAGGCAATCTTAAGAGACAAGAACAAATCTGGAGGCATTACTTCAGACTATACTACAAGGCTTAAGGTAATCAAAACAGAATGGTATTGGCATAAAAATAGAGGCAAGAATCTTTGACTCAGAACAGAGAATACAGATAGGAAGCATCCTCATATTGCCATCTGATCTTTGACAAAGCAAACAAAAACATATAATGGGGGAAAGAGTCCCTGCTAAATAAATAGTGCTGGGAGAACTAGAAAGACTTGGTAACTTTTAACTTTGAGAAATTCATAAACCACCCCAAAATAATTGGTTTGTAAGCCAAACAATGGATTAGCCTTTTCATTAAATAGTTCCATTTTTATTAAGAAACTTCAAATATTATTTTCATACTTTTTAGAATTTTTCTCAACTCAAATTGTGTTTTGAAATTTATCACATTGATGTATGTTAGTGATAAACATTGCTTGTGTGGGCATAATTACTAGGAAATGGCACTCACATATCCATCCTTACTGCTACATATATCTCACTTCCATTCAACAAATTTTCACACTATCCTGTTCATTAGAGTAATTTTAGTAGGCATGAAAAGTATATATAAGGAGAAAATATAATTGCAAAGAATATAACAATATATTGAGGTTCTTTGTATCTCATTTTGGTCAAAGAAAGAATGAGAATGTATCTGCACAAAAGAAGAAAGAATAATTAAAGCAGTCTCTGTTTCTTTGCTTAGCACATTTAGTACAAGTGAAGAAACCTTTGTCAGTGGTATTCCTTTCTTGTGGTTGAGATCATCTTATGTACTGAGAATCCTAGGGGGATGTAAAACAAGCATAGTACAGGACCTTGAAAATGTCAAGCTTTTTTCCTGAAATGGCATTTTCTCTGTAGGAGGCTTTCTTCTTGGGGGAGACCAAAGAAACTTTTATCTCCCAGGTAATAACATATGTCTTTTAAGTTTCACTCATTTTAGTAGGTTATTTTTTCTGTTCAATAACTACCAGTAGCTTCTAGAAACTTACAAAAAAGAGGATGTTTAGTCTTTGAATAAAAATATTTTTTTTTCAGCTCTGTTTAGCTGGAAGTTTTCTCTAGCAGTAGGTTGGCTTTTCTTCTGAAGTAAAAATAATGATACTCTCAACACATGATCTTATATTGGTACCAAAAAAGGTAGAACAAGTGGGAAGTTATCGACAATTAATTTGTATTTCAGATTATGAAATTTTTGTGACACAGGCCTCTGTGTATGAGATGTGCTACATATGTATTTATTTCAGATGATGAAATATGGTACAGATATTCTTTTCATTGTGCTTTCTGAGGCTAAATAATTCTATTCCTGATATGATTACATAAAGTCCACTAACATATTCAACATAGAGTGGTTTTTAGCTTTTTGTTTTGGTTTGGAATTTAAATTCTAGAAGAAGAAATTCTGTGATTTAATTTCTCACTGGCAGGAAAATCCTGATTAAATTGGTTTCATTTTATGCAGAATATCTGTTTGGAAAATTAATGATGAAGAAAGAATCTTTACAAGAATATAATGATTCCCATCTACTTTTGATATAATCACTCACAAATGCTTGATACACCAATCTTACATGATTAAATAAAACAAAGTCTTTGTCAGGCTAATAATGGCCTAGGAAAGAAGGAGGGAGAGGGGTGGGGCCTTGGTGTGTGCCACACCTTCTGGGGGCAAGACATGATTGCAAGAGGGACTTTACCTAACAAATGCAATCAGTGTAACCTAGCTTATTGTACTCTCAACGAATCCCCAACAATTAAAAAAAAAAAAAAAAGAAAGAAAGAAAAAGAAATTACAAATAAACAGGGAAAGAAAGGAAGCTAGAATAAAACCTGTGGTGGTAAACTGGAATCAGAGGTATCAATGCCAGTTTTGTTTCTTTATTGTTTGGGATTCATTGATAGTACAAAGAATTAGATTATACTGATTGCATTTGTTAGATAAATTCCGTCTTATAATTGTGTCCTACCCCTAAAAGGTGTGCAATACACTGTGACCCCCAATCCTCCTCCCTCCTCCCCCTGTTCCCTTATTTCCCTACCCCCACCTTATATTATATCATCTACTGCCTTCATATTAGAATTGAGAACCTTGAATTTTTGCTTCTCCATTCTTGTGATGCTTTACTAAGAAGAATGTGTTCCAATTCAATCCAGGTTAATAAAAAAAATGTAAAGTCTCCATCTTCTTTAATGGCTGAGTAGTAGTCCATCGTATACATATACCACAACTTGTAATGCATTCCTGGGTTGGTGGGCATTTGTTTCCACATTTGGGCAATTGAAAAATTGAGCTGTGATAAAAAGTCTAGTGCAAATGTCCTTATGATAATTTTTTTTTTTTCTTATTGGTAGATGCCTACTAATGGGACTATAGGATCAAATGGAAGGTCTAGTTTGAGTTCTATGAGGATTCTCCATACTTCTTTTCAAAAAGGTTGTATTAGTTTCCATTCCCACTGTTGGGAACCAGTCTCAAACTATACCATGAGTTTTCTCCCAGTGACTGGTAGAGATGAGAGGATGAGGGAAAATGAAAAAGACATAAAGAGAAAGTTTGTTTAAGAGCTGGGTCAGGGTACTGACCACTTATCAAGCATGAAGACCGGTGAAAATTCCCTCGCTCCAAGCTAGCTCCATTTTTAATACATACATTAAATGAGGAGAGGCTAAACCCTATGTCGTGGTTCTAGCTGGGCTTGCACTTTCTACCCAAACTTCTTTAACTAACTACCTTAACTGCACTAATTCACTTCTTGCTTTTATCACTCTATGTTATTTTTTATCCTAACACAAAGCCTGGGACAGAAACACAGTCCAGGTGCAGTATGTCAAGGCCAACCCCAATTAGACTGCTGCACACAAGACCCAAGATGAGCAATTAAGCCCCTTGTGAGCAGTCAGCATCATGCCATACTGAGAAATAGGTGGGAACTGGCACTTGGCCCTCACCTCCCTGAGAGACTTTTGTCTCTCCTATCAAAATCAAAGCATTTGTACTGTTTCCAGCGCGTTTTGCCTTCTCTTGTAAATCTCCCCATTGCCCTGCACTGGGGAGAGTGCAGTCCCACCTGCAGGACTCTGGCCTCTCAGTGCTTAGAGACCCTGGGGCCAGTTTCTCTATGGGAAGTGTGACACTCCAGCAAGACAGTCTCCTTGTCTTAAAGGGCCAGGCTTTCAGGCTGTTGCACTTTGCAACAGATTATAGATTCTGCAGTATGGATCCTATAATCTAAATGTGTTCATGCTTTTCTCCAATCCACTTCTCTTCTGTCTCTGTTCCCTTTGCCCATCATCTGAAATTATTTGGTTAATTAAATTTCTAAACTACTTATAACAAAAAATTGAATATTGGTTTTAAGCTTATCAAATCATTATTTCTAGCTATGCAACTACATCAAGATATAACTTTTCCCTTAAGCACCCACATGTCCACCCGCATCCCACCAGCCGTATAAAAGTGGAATGAAGAGCATCTTTCGAATGTTTGTTAGCCATTCTTCTGTCTTCCTTACAGAAAGTTCTATTCATGTCTCTTGCTCAGTGACATATGGGATTGTTTGGTTTTTGGTTTTTTTGTTGATTAATTTGAATCTTCTATAGATCCTAGTTATCAAGCCTTTGTCTGATTCATAATATGCAAATATCTTTTCTCATTCTGAAGGTTGTCCATTTGCTTTGGTTGCTGTCTTTTTGGCTGTACAGAAGTCTGTACCAGTTTTTAATATGAATATGAATGGATGTAAGTAAAAATAAATACAAACATGTATATGCATAGGCTGTTTTATATACATGTATTTTCTAGCTCTGTCCATTAGGAGAGCCTAGCAGCAATGCTATTTCAGCAGTAATGAGAATTCCCACATTGTACTTTATTAATATCATCCTATAAGAAAAACAACCAGGGGTCTTGAAGGAACCATGGATTCCAGGGCTGAGGCAGGGAAACTATAAGGCAATCCAAGAATATAATGTGGTGTTAGAAAAAAGAAAATGCTAAAAAATGATGGGGATACATTGAAGAAAAACGTGAAGAGATTCAATAACCAAATCTGGGTCAACTAGAGCAACAAAGTAAGTGATAACATGTTTGTCATAACCCATAGGCCATAGCGATATAAATGAGTTGATAACTTTGAAAATGGGCCAAAGGGACAGCTTTTATTACAGTCAAATTCTAATTAATAAATGTAGAAACAGTGATGAAAAGAGAAGATCAGTATTAGGCAGATACTATAGTATTAACTGTTGCAGGCAAGAGTCACAGATGAATGATAAATTTATCATGTTAAAATATGAGAAGAAATAGAATGTTTGCATGGTTTTGCAATAGATACTGAGAACATCCATGTTAATTGCAAAAGAAAAAGTAACTTTCAGTGGAGAAAACTAACTGATACTACCTTAACCAAGTGACCAAAGTTAAAATTCTGTAATAAGACATCATGTTTTAAAACATGTCAACATACCATACTTCTTGATATGATGCACTAAGGAGGTCACAATATTACTAATGTGGAATTCTTGCCATGAATGCATAACTTGAATATTACCATGAGAAAACATCAGACAAATTCAATGAGTGACATTCTACACAATAATTTGTCCTCAAAATGTTAAGGTCACAAAAGACAAACAAAACCAGAGGAATTGTAATAGAATGGAGATGCTTAACAAAATATAACAACTCAAAGCAAGGTAGAATTACGGATTTGATCTTGAACTAGGAAAAAGACATGAGAGGTACAGCTGGCAAAATTCAAGTAAATTCTCTACATTACTTAATATTATTATTGCATCACTGGTCATTTATTGATGTCATCAATTTTAATATAGTAACAATTAATATTAGAAATAAGGTGAAGGCATATAAGTGTTCTCTGTGCTCTTTTTATATCTTTTGGTAAATGTAAGATGACTTCAAATTTAAAAACCAATTTAAAATAATTCCACCTTCATCCTTATTCCCGTAAGCTTCTGTTGAAACTATTTTATCTTTGTGTTGAGGTTGTCCACTGCTGTGAAAATATTCCATTCCCAACTTAGTAATACAGAACAATATTCATTTTTTAACATTATGTCTCATGTTTCTAGAGGTTGACTTGAAATAATACTTACAGGAGTGCCCCAAATTTGATAACCTAGATGAAATGGACCAATTTTTTAAAGATAAATAATAGCAAATAAACACAATAAAAATAATGGACAGTTGGAATAGGCCTATATCTATTAAAAAGATTGAATCATTAATAATCTTCCAAAACAAAAAGCGTGTGGTCTGCAAGTATTCACTGTTGAATTCTCCAAACATTTAAGGAAGATAAGCTATCAATTCTCTAAAACTTTTTTCAGAAAATAGAAGCAGAGGAATATATCCTAACACATTCTGTAATGCCAGCATTACTATAATACCACATGCAGACAAAGACATTATAAAAAAAGGAAACTGCAGAGCCTCATGAGCCTAGATGCAAAAATCCTCATAAAAATTAGCAAATCAAACCCAACAATGTATGAAAAAATTACATATCATGCCAAGTGGGATTTGTTCCAGGGATGCAAGCTGATTCAACATTTAAAAATTATTCAATGTAATCCATCACATCAACAGACAAAACAGAGAAAAGTAACATGATATATGAATAGATATAAAAAAAGTATTTGATAAGAAACAACACAATTTATAATAATAGAAATAGGAATACAGTGGAACGTCCTCAAATTAATAAAGAACATCAACAACAAAAAAAGAAATTTATAATATACTTAATGATGATGAACTTAAAACTTTCACTGAGATCAGGAACAAACCAAGATTGTACCCTTTCATCACTGCTTTTCAGCATTTTACTGGAACTCCTAGTTAATGCAATAAGATGAGGAAGGGAAATAAAATATATACAGACTGGGAAAAAAGAAAAAAAAAAAAGCTGTCTTTGTTCCCAGATTACACGAGCATCTATGTAAAATATCTGAAGAATTAAAAAATGTTAATCTCCTTCCTATATAACATCAATAAACAAGTAGAATTTGGAATTAAAAACATATAACCAGGTGGCACCTGGGCCTCAGTGAATAGGGCGCCGGCCCCATATACCAAGGGCGGCGGGTTCAAACCTGGCCCCAGCTGAACTTCAAAAACAACAAAAAAATAGCTGAGTGTTGTGGCAGGCTCCTGTGGTCCCAGCAACTCAGGAGGCTGAGGCAAGAGAATCACCTAAGCCCAGGAGTTGGAGGTTGCTGTGAGCTGCATTGACTCCACAGCACTCTACCAAGGATGACAAATTGAGACTGTCTCTACAAAAAAAGAAAAACATATAACCATTTATTTTAATATCACACAAAATGAAATACTCAGGTATTAATCTAACAAAATATATATAAGATCTATGTGAATAAAACTATTAAACTTAGATGAAAGCTATCAAAAAATAACTAAGTCAATGGACAGTCCATGCTTATGGATAGGAAGATTCAATATTCTTAAGACATCATTCTTCCCAACTCGACCTACAGATTCACCACAATCCCAGCAAGTTATCCTGTAGGGGGATAATATATTGATTTTAAAGTTTATATTGAAGGCAAAAGACCCTAAAGAGCCAACTCATTAGTGAAGGAGAAGAATAAAGTCAGAGATCTGACACTACCTGACTTTGAGACTTATTTTAAAGCTTCAGTAATTAAGACATGTGTGTATTGGTCAAAGAATAGCAAGTGGATCTATGAAGCAGAATAGAAAGCCAGAAACAAAACCCACATACACATGATCAATTGATTTGGACAAAAGAACACAAAAAATATAGAACAAAGATGATCTTGTCAACAAATAGTGCTGGGACAACTGGACAGTCACAATCCAAAGAACATTATAATAAACTGGAGTGGCCTAACTATCTGGTATGTTTGGAAAAGCCTCAAGCAGTGTGGGGGAGATCTTTTCCTCTATGAGTCTGCCTCACCAAACCTTTAGAAAGAGGAAAATGAATTACCATTTATGAAATACCTACCAGGTCCATGGAAAAATTGTCACCAAAAGAAACGGTCACTTGTGCTGAAAAAGGTTGGGAACTACTGCCCATGGGAGTGCTACAAATGTATACAAAGTAATAAGAGAAAACGTATCAATTGGCGCCCACACGGACCTCGGTAAGAGCTGCTCTGCGGGGACCTCCATAAGAACTGCACTGTGACCGTGATTGGCGACTGGCGCATGCTAGGACCTCCATAAGAGCTGCACCGTGACTGCGATTGGCAACCCCCCCTCACCTTGGTAAGAGCTGCACCATGACCCACAACCCGCTACCCACGCCTGCCGGGCCTCCGCACGCCCTGACCAGGAACTGCAGAAGCCATGCAAACCCACGTCCTCCCTCCTGTACCTGCTCTGCCTCTACACTGGCCCACTCTTCTGGCCAGGGATTCTGGTAGCTGCAGGAGCCCTCTCTGCCTTTATGCAGAGCTCTTCTGGCCTGAGACTGCTGGAGCCTTGGGCTCTCTGTGCTAAAGTCACGGGTGGACAGGCACTCGCAGAACCTTGTGCACCACCCCACGCCCTGTTGCTGGATCTGGGTGTGTCACACTCCAGAGCTGCTTCCACAAACAGAACTCCCTGGCTGGGGAAGCCCCAGAGGAACTACACAGGGTCACTCCCTACAAAGATCCAGCAACAATAGAGTGATCCTCCTGGGGTCTAATCCTGGAGAGACAACTCCCCAACTCTGAGGATGGCCAGAGGCAACGGTAAAAAACAATCATGAGGCAAAATCAACAGAAAAACTCTGGCAATATGAATAATCAGAGTAGATCAACTCCCCCAAGGATCAATGGGGCAGAAACAGCACAAGACCCC
>CAUYPK010099312.1:0-25064 GCA_963574355.1 Loris lydekkerianus
GCAGGCGGCTTGTCTGGGGTGCTCCTGGGTCTCCACCTGCAGGCGGCTTGTCTGGGGTGCTCCTGGGTCTCCACCTGCAGGCGGCTTGTCTGGGGTGCTCCTGGGTCTCCATCTGCAGGCGGCTTGTCTGGGGTGCTCCTGGGTCTCCACCTGCAGGCGGCTTGCCTGGGGTGCTCCTGGGTCTCCACCTGCAGGCGGCTTGTCTGGGGTGCTCCTGGGTCTTCCCCTACAGGTGGCTTGTCTGGGGTGCTCCTGGGTCTCCACCTGCAGGCGGCTTGTCTGGGGTGCTCCTGGGTCTCCACCTGCAGGCGGCTTGTCTGGGGTGCTCCTGGGTCTCCACCTGCAGGTCGCCTGCCCTTGGTGCCTTCTACACAATGTTGCAACAGCTTTGAGCTTTTATCTCTTAAATGGGAAATGATAATCCTTCATATTTACAAACTTTAAAATGAGAAATTCTTTAAAAACTTAAACTGTGTTTAATCATGTTTTGTGCCTTTTTGAGCTTTACTTTTGTTTTTGTTTTGTTTTCTCTGAAACTTCCCGCAAATTCTCCAGGTGCTTTTAAACTCTGAAGCAGCGGGTCCGGCACGCAGGCTCAGAGAACTGCAGACGTGTGATGTATTAAACCTGGCAGGAGCCCTCTCCTTCATCTTTGAAGTAGGGCTGGAGCAGCGGTAATTCCAAAAGGCTCCACGTTAGAATGAAAAGCCCCCTCATGGCAGTGGAAGGAGGTTTTGTTGCCTGTCATCATCCATTTGTATCTGCCAATAGCCGCTGGTTGAATCAATGCTCCTGATAAATATTGCCTGACTGAGGAAATGGAGCAAATCTTCATTTCTTAGTAAGGGATATTTATCATTTTTGTGATAACATTTATTTTTCAGATTATAGGCTTAAACAATTTGTCCCAATTTTATCAATAATTAACATAGTTCAATGGGCTATACTTGAAATTAACACTATTGGATGTACAATTGTGTGCTTTTTTGTCTTTTTTTTCTTGAATTAGAATAAATTATGAGTAATCAGCATTGTTGACCTAGGAAAGAGCAGAGTGGGGAAGACACTGTCACCGGTTCCAGATGCTCGTCCAGCCCCGTGACTCTGAGCGCCCCTCTGTCTTCACCACAACCTCTCATTCCTCCAGCCTCCACCGGCTCTGTACCCTGCCTGGGGACAGCCCTGGGGAAACGAGCAGCCTCCATCCTGAGTACTGGACTTGGTGGTCACACCATGGGCAGTCCACGGGTTACAACAAGACACTTTCTGTAGGTTTGTTCATAAGTTGGATTTGTATGTGAGCTGGAACAGGTACATTTACCTATTAACATAATAGCCTCCGTTCACAAGTGCAAGCCATACATCAATCAGATGTTTACAATTCGGGGATTTACGGCAGTAGCTTCCATTTGTAAGTGTGAGTTGCATAGAAGTCAGATGTTTATAGCGTGGGGCCTGCTTGTACATGGAAACTGCAAATGTGACTCATGCTGCTCAAGAACACCAGTGCTGTGAGTCCGTGGGGAAGATGTCCCCTGTCCTGGGAGCTTGAGGAAACTTTCTGGATCAAAAGGCCCTGTAGTGTGGTTTGAATAATCCATGGGTGTTGCAAAAGTAGACCTTGGACAGATGCGATTCCAGAAAGAGAGAACAGCCTGTGTCGAGGTCCCAGAAAAAGAGTTGCCACATAGAGAGTGAGAAAGGGCAGTGCCAGGCAGACAGGACGGCGAGAGGGTCTCAGGGATGCCACATGGAGAGTGAGAAAGGGCGGTGCCAGGTGGACGAGATGGCGAGAGGGTCTCAGGGATGCCATGTGGAGAGTGAGAAAGGGCAGTGCCAGGGGGACGGGACGGCGAGAGGGTCTCAGGGTAGAGAGGAAGCTGGAGACCCAAGCCTCCAGGAGCCTGCCTTTCTCTCATGAGAACAGGAAGCTACTGACGGGCTGGAAGATGGCCCTGCTGGCTCATCTGGACTGGATGGAGGAGGATAGAGCAGAGAGCACAGACCCGTGAGGTGACTGCAGGTGTGGGCGGCAGGGTGCTGCTGGTGGTGATAATGGCCATAGAGCAAGGCGTACACACTGGACACACAGAGGATCAAATCAGCGTGATGTGATGTGAGTTTCAATGTTTCCTGAGTTTCAGGATGCTAGTTAAGGCGGATATTGTGCCGTTATAGAATTCAGGGTTAGGAGAGAGGGTCCTGTTTAAGAGAGGGTCCTGTTTGTCTGATTTCAGCCAATGTTAGGAGACGCATCTGTAAGGAGATTCTCCCCATGGATGACACATGGATCTGTGGATCTGCCCAGTGTGCCTCTGTGCCACCCACTGGTTTCAACTTCTTACCTATATTAACTTCATTATTTCTCATCACAGACCCGCAAGGTGGCAACTGTTACTGTCCCCACAGAGTTTAAGGAGGTTATGCACCTGTGAGTTGGGGTTCCCAGGGTCTGACGGGGTGGGGGGCTATGCTGCCTGCCGTCTACTAGGACAGGTCAACTCATCCACGGGTTTAATGCAGCACAGTTTTGGTTTCACTGATTTCTCTGTTTCTCTGTACTTCATGAAACCCACATTCCTGATTTTTCTGCTAAGCACCAGCTCCCGGGGCCTGATTCCCAACACCGACTCTCACTGAGTGTTTAAGGCTGCGGTCGAGTTCAGACTAAGAGCCCCTCTGATGTCCTTCACCCAAGGGCTCTGACACTGTCTGTGCAGTTTAGAATGTGGTGAACGTGGTTGGCTCTCAGTCCGCCCCTTTCACAGCATAACTGCTCTGGGCTTGATATGGAAGGCAAAGAAAAGCCACAGGGCAAAGCAGCTATCCACAGCAGTGGTCCACTGAGTCACCTGCTGTGTGCCCTGGCTGCATGTCTTAGAGGCCTTCCATGTGTCCCTGACTAATGCCCCAGCCCCGGTGAGACAGTCCATTTCTCCTGCCCTCGAGCCCTGGAGCAAAGGCCGCTGTGCAGGATGGCCACAGAGTCAGCTAGGGTCGGCATGGTCAGCGTCAGAGACAGACGCCCTACTGGAATACAGGCAAGTTTTTAGCACCAGAAACAGGTAAAATAAAAGGCAAATTAATGAACCCATCAGTTCCTTTCAAAGAAAACCTGAACACAGACATTACTGCAGAATGAAGCATTGTCTCCCGGAGTGCTGAGCAGGCAATTCTTCCTTCTCCTTGTGTTTCAATTCCTGGTTCAAAAAGGATTCCCAAATTAGCACAGCTGTGCATGGCATCTGCAGAAAAGTTCAAAATAAAACACTTTAGATTACACTTTAACTGGTACATAAACAAATGTGTGCCAAACCTGTGTGGACTGGGATGCTAGTCCTTCACGCTGGCAACCACAGCTGCCTCTTCCCCTGTCCATTCTCTCTCTCTTCTTCCCATCCTCCCTCCTTCCCTCTTTTTATTCAAACTACAATAAAACCCATTTTAGAAAGGAAGTACAGAAATGATGTAAGACCCCATGTGTTCTGCTTGTGGTCGGACGCCATCAAAGTCAGTTTGCTCTGATGTTAAAATCTCGCTGGAGATGGAAACCAGTGAACGGTTAACTCGGGGGCCCACTGGGCAGTCAGAGCTGTCTGGGAAGCACGTCCTCCACCCCCAGACGACCGGGCAGTCAGAGCTGTCTGGGAAGCACGCCCTCCACCCCCAGACGACCGTCCACAAACGACACCACCCTTCAGGCTTCTGTACTAATGCTAACAGGAAATGGAGAAGAGTGGACATTTTACAATATTCCTAGATTTCTACAGTTTTTAAAATAAAAGTTTAGCTAATGTACAGAAGTAATTTTTTCAAAAATAATTCTACTTGTTTTCCAGAAGGGGAGGAAAAAAAAGTGTGGCTAGAATATAACATGATATAAGGAATTATTTTCCTTTCTAAATAGAAATTTAAATTCTAGAATGTGCATAATTTTCCTTTGAAGTTTAGAGTTTCAAGAGGCCGTGACCCTCTAGTACAGACCCTCCCTGCTGCCGTGAGTGTTCGTGGGTCTGTCCTCTGAGCGAGGAACATGCTGAAAAGCAGCTGTCTTTCCCATGTCCCTAGTTTTATGCTGAGCATAGAGACATCGATTTAGTAAAAGCAGCACAAGCTAAGACTGGGGACAGGTGAACTGGATCAAAGTGTGCCCTCATGTCTTATGATGAAACCGAGGTCCAAGGGAACTGACCGATGTCCTTTGTAGAACCAATTAGGAAACCTGTTTTCCACCTGTCATGCAGGTCTGATTCTTAGGGTGTGCTGCCAATGACCCTGATGGGTCATTTCTCAGCTTCTGCAAAGAATCCAGACTTTTCTGAACATCCCTGGGGTGGTCCTGGGGGCTCTCCCACATGGGCTGTGCTGCCCTCACCATGGAGCCTGCTCCCTCCTCGGTTCCATCACTGCCGTCCCCTCAGCTGATGGATGCAGGTATTACAGGTACCTGGAATAGCACACACATGCCCCTGGTCCCAGAGTTACTGGCTGGCCTGCCCAGCCTGGACACTTGTGCCCCTTGAAGGTCTTCCTCTGAGAAACCTGCTGAGTGTGAGTCTAGAAGATGCCTGCCTCTGTTCAGGATGGTCCAGGCTTTGCTTGCATCGGTCTCCTGCTGCTGGTGTTGGTGCAGGAACCCGAGCAGCAGTTGCCTGGAATTTTCAACCTCCTAGACATTTCAGGCAAATAGCACTTTAGTATTTTCTTTCTTTTCTTATAACATTTTTGCTCTTGTTCTGAGGATAAAATGACTATTCTTATATAGTGACAAGTACAATTATACTCAGAAATAGTATCCCTTTCCTCATGAAATAGAACAAGTAACCACAAACTGAGTGGCTCTGAGGAACAGACATTTACCACCTCACAGTTGGGGTCCCCTGCTCAGAGTGTCACCAGCTTACAATGAGGTGTCAACCAGGCTGCATTCTCCGCTGGGGGCTCAGGTGAGGAAGAATCCACTTCCAACCTGCTTCCGGCTGTGGTCAGTATTCATCTCTTCTTGGGGCAGGACCCCCGTTTCCTGCCACTGTCAGCCATTGCCACACGCAGGCCCTAACGGGCCCTGCAGGACCTTGTGTGCAGCCCCAGCACAGCGTGGAAATTGGCTCCATCAGTAAGTAACAGAAGATTCTCCCTGCAGTTTGCTGAGATGTCACAGTCACGGAGGGAGGGGCGTCCATGCCCTTTTCCCTCCTCGTTGCTAGAGAATCCTGCCCATACCTGAGCCCGATCAGCCCTCCACATGTGGCTGTGTGATCTGAAGGTATCAAGAACATGGCTCAGACCCTGCGGGAGACTGTGTATAATGATAATATTTCACAAAATTAAAACATTTAGCATTTCTAAAAATTTTTAAAAGATCATACGTAAGTGTCCCTTAAAATGTGTTACCTCTTTTAAGACTTCTGCATAAGGACTTATAGAAAGAAGTATGTCAATTTGTGTTAAAATTGCTAACATGGATACATTTTAAAGGCTGTTACCACAAATCATTCTAAGGCCCCCTCCATATTCCTACTATAGAGTAATGCACTCTGAGGATTTCATTCCACTTATATGTTTTTAAAATTTGGCATGTCATTACTATAATTTAATCTCAGAAGTGAATTCATTTTATCGTTTGGTTTTATTATGATGACCTTGTGGAAGTTCATTCACTCATCAATAATTTTCATCATGCTCTGACCATTTCTCATGCAGGATGAACGCACACCAGACAGGACAGTGACGGTCCCAGGCCTGGAGCTGTTCTGTGACTTACCCCCAAGCACTGGACCTGTGTTGTGAAGGTCTGTGAGGAGCTTTCTGGTGGACAGTACAGTGCTGACTCCCAGGTTTCTGTGACAGATGACACACCCTCACCACAGGGCCGTGCTAGGCATGCAGGCACCTAGATTTTCTTGCTTTCGCTGCTCTGGAGACCCATGGTCCCACCCTGCTGCCCATGGCCCCTGCACTGTGTGGTCATGCTAACGCTCTGCTTCCTGAGAGGACTGCTGTGTCCTCCCAGCCCTGCCCTTTCCACCTCCCTGGTGTCCTGTCTGCCGTGCACATGCAGCAGCTCCGATCTTGGTCTTTAGTTTCCAAAGCTTCCTTGGCTCCCTCTGCCGCAGCCAGAGTCGTCCTGCCCAGCCAGGCCTCTGCTCCCAGCCCCATGCCACCCCAACTCGCAGGGCCCCAAACACCTAAGGAACCACTTGCCATTACGTAGCTCCCAGGAAGGCTTTAGCTTCTTCCTCTCAACATATGACTTACTAACTACTGATTCAGAATTATTGTTTTCAAAAAATTACTTAAAGGTAGTGAAAGGTCACTTCTAAATCCAAGTGACAATGGTAAATCAAATGAAAAGGAAATTTAATCTTATTTTAAATTTTCCCTTCAAAAAATCCATAAATATGTTGAGGGAGGCCGAGTGTCCCCTAAAAGGTGGGAACTGCTGTTTTATGACACCCATGCAAAGCCACATGGACAACAGTGAAAAAGCCACAGCATTTGGGCGATGGTAGAAACCAGCATCTGTACAATGTTTTTAGATATTTCCTATCAGTGGTTCTCAACTGGGGCAGTTTTGGTCCCCTGGAGACATTTTTGGATGTCACAGAGGGGAGGAGGCTGTGACCGCCTTCTAGAGAGTGGAGGCCAGGGCTGCCACCAACACCCAGCGGTAGAGGGGCAGCAGCCACAGCCAGGAGCTGGCAGGTCCAATATGCCAACAAGGTGAGTTTGAAAAGCCTTGTTTTACATAAATCATTGACTAATAGCTGAAGGTTACTTGAAAATGTTTAGAATAAAATTAATCAGGTAGTTCAAAAAGTACATGCACAGCTGTGCTCGGTTCAAGATGCCGAGAATAAAGGTGTGTAGGATGCTAACACCAACCCTTTTCTTCTAAGTTGCTTTCCAGCAGGTGCGGGTGGTAGCTGCACAAATGCAGATTACATAACAGGAGAGGGGACAGAACAGGAGAAAAAAGGCCAGCATGGTCCAGCCATGGCTGCTGACATCCTTAACTGCTGAAGGAAAGCAGCCTTGGAACAATGATGAAGAACACCTCTCATGCTGCTGCAGCTCAGGAAATGCAGCTCCGGGACCTGTTCCCCAGGTTAACTGCTGCTGGGGCCACAGTGCTAAACCTAAGCTTTACCAGAGCCTCAATGGTTACAAAAAGAAAACACACAGGTTATTTAAAAGTAACTGAATGCAATAAGAGTCTAAGAAAGATGCCATCCTCTTTCTGGAATATGAAAGAACTGTTTGACAGTCCCTGACATAAATACAGGCACTTACGTTACCTCCCTGCTAATGCACAGTTACTAAATAAATCCTACTTCTGCTGCCCCTTGGAGTGACCTTCCCTGGATAAGAAGCCAAAACCAACAGCTGTTTACAGTTCCCGTAAAGGGCCTCACTGCTGCGTTCTTCATTCCCCACGTCTGTGGCCAGGTTTTCCCTCTGCCTGTCACAGACTCTGCCCCTCAGTCTGGCTGCGATATGTGCGGTGGCATTAGAAGTGGGATTTATTCACTCCAGCCTCAGTCTTACTCAAGAGTACTGAACACCTAGTGCACCCACATTCTCCCTTTGCTCCTTCCCTATGGCCAAGATCATGCTCTTTATCTCAGTCTAAACCAGGAGCAGGCCCCTACTTGCAACAGGTACCTTGTGACATGATCCTTACCCCTGACATAATTTGGCTCCCAGAGTAAACCACTAGGCTAAGGAGGGACACGCAGAATCAATGTGGGCCCAGAACAGAGAGATCTGAATGGAGCATTCGGATGGTTTCTTCAGAAGTAGAGTCAGTTTGCCGAGATAAATGTGGATGCAAATGGAGCCCAAGGTGGTTTCTTTTATTATTTGATTTTTAAAAAATTTTTGTATCAGTTTATGCTGGGTTACAGTGAAAAGTATTAACTAGTGAGAAAATAAGTTTAAATGATTTAGCAAATCTATAATTGATTTAGTATCCCATGAAGATTATGGGCGATGAGAAACTCTAGTCTAAGGAAACAGCTACAGCCATCAGAGAGAGCCAGACAGCACCAAGATCCTGTTATTCAGGTTGGGGCCACCCAGCCGGGAGTTACTGGTCCTCCTCCAGATGAAAGTGTCCTGCTTTCTAACTTAATATCTAGGTAAAGTTGGACGGGAAAGGAAGACACTATAGAAATTGGGTAAAATATGCTAATGCTTGCAGCTGTGATTCATGTGATCAAATGAGTGAAAAGACTGAGGTACGTGTTCTGGGAAACACAGTGGGCTGGTCAAGGTAGAAATGCATTTTTCTCACACACTAGACCCTGCAGTTAAAGGAGCAGAACCCCACCTTGTCCCTGTGCATTCACTGTGCAGGTAGCGTACAGTGAATGTCGATTATCTCTGACACTCAGAAGAACCCTGAAGATAACAACAAGAAGCCGACAGCCCACGAGCAGGGCACTGGACGTGGGGCTTGACAACAAAAATCATTTCAGCAGTGGCGCTCTCCAGCTTGCAATGCTGGGGAGCCCAGGGCACCACAGAGCTCTGGGCCTCCTCTCCCTCTGAGGCAGGACTTCTTCCCACAGGCCTCTACTCAAGAGGCTCGCCCTTCGCGGTGTGCTGGGCTAGGCCTGGTCAGAAGCAGCAGGTGCTATAGGAATGAGTGGAGGAGGATAGGCCCACCAGCTCCGCTGGGGAGCTGCACCAGGGCTCACTTCCAGCTAGTTGGGGCTGTGTGGCTGACCTCTAGGGGAAGTTAGTTGCAGTTTGGGGGAGAGTGGGGAGGCACTCCAGCACAAAGAATAGCATTTGCAGACTATAGAGGCAAAAAAGAGAACCCTCAGTGTGGAGCCCACTAGCCACTTGATGTGCTGGACAGGGGGCGTGGCCAGGCAGGGGGCATGGTCGGTAGGGGGCGTGGCCAGGCAAGGGGCGTGACCAGCAGGGGACGTGAGCGAGAACAGCAGGAGATGGGGCTGGTCCCACCCCATGCCCCACCCCTGGGCGGTGTCCCCACTCTGCCTTGCCTCACCTGCTGCAGGATCTGGCCTTACCTTCTCACATCTGGAGTTTCTTCATCTGTAGCTCCAGAGAATTGGGTCAGATGATCCCTAGGAAGGCTTCCTGAGAGGTACAGAATGTGTTCTACGATTTCCTCCAATTCCACAGCAATTATCTGAGATAAAGCAATTTTGATAATTGGAAGAAGAAGGTCTCATCACAGCTATCAGTTGACAGTTCACAGCTGTCTTGCATGGTCTTGTTGTTACTAGGATGTATGTTGGTTCTTGACTTTCAGTAATACTACTGCAGTAAAGCCAAATGCACTGAGAACATCCCGGCTAACTCAGGCAGCAGCATCTGGCTGACTAGGGTGACCAGGGCAAGCATGTATCTACCAAAATCACTTTCCCATTTCATCAATGAAGTGACATTAAGCTCTTAAATACAAAAGAATTGACTTTCCAATTCACTCAGAAAAAAATACATGAAAATCTTTGTGGGAGGGCAGAAAGACAAAAATACCCACAATTAATTTTCAGTTCATCATATTTAGAGTGGATTCACATGCTAAGTAAACTACCTTATTATCTTGTGTAAATGCCTTCACAGAGTTGTAACTGAAAAGTGCATGTTTCTCCTGAAATCATTAGTCACTCTGTGAGGGCACCTGAGCAGAGCACAGCCAAATGTTTACATAATTGCTAATAGTTGTGTCATCCTGGTTCTATTTGGAGCCAACTAGGCAGTGAGAAAATTTCCCTCAGAGTTAAGAACCAAAACAAATTTGTCTTTCTTCATTTATATTCCTCATTCATATTCTTTAAATTAAACAATGAGGGGTGCCCGTTGCTCAGTGGTTAGGGTGCTGGCCACATACACCAACTCTGGCGGGTTCAAACCTGGCCTGGGGTGCTAAACAACAATGACACCTGCAACCAAAAAATATCCAGGCATTGTGGCGGGTGCCTATAGTCCCAGCTACTTTGGAGGCTGAGGCAAGGGAATCGCTTAAGCCCAAGAGTTTGAGGTTGCTGTTGGCTAGGACCCTGCAGCACTGTAGCGAGGGTGACATACTTAGACTTGATATAAATAAATAAATAATAAATAAATAATGAAGGCCAAAATGCTGAACCTTATCACTCATTTTCCCATAATAGAAAAGCTGTAATTTTATTGCATGTCATCACCAATCAGCCATGCTTGCCAAACAACTTAATCTGAACTGGATTGAACTCTAGATCCAAATTCTAGTTTGCAAGAGATACAAGGACAGACAAAAAAGGGAAAAGATGCCACAAGGAAATAGTCACACAAATCTAAAATGTGTGATGCTCATCATCAGGACACTGACCCAGATAATTAAAGTTCATTAAGAAAAAGAAAAAGTTGAGAACTGTTTGTGTTAAAAAAGAAAGAGGGATGCAATTGCATAATATTGGTTAAAGACAAAACAAATGGAAAACACTCAAATATTAAACAAGTGGAGAACTTTAAGATGATTGAGAGATAGCTAGCTAGCTAGCTAGATAGTCCATAGTTTTAATGAATCTATGTTAATTATTTTAGATGAGATGATTCCCTTTGGGTTATATGATACATTACACTTGTTCTTAGGTGAAGCACGCTAAAGGTGTTCGGAGGTGATGTGTTATGTTTTGCAATAATTTGAACTTTTTCCAATTGATTCCCCAAATATATATGTTAGTGGGTATATGTGTGTGCAGCACAGTTCTGTGAGTGTGCATTTCTGGAGATGGATCAAATGTATAAGAAAATATTGACAATTATGCACTCTGAGAGAAGGCGGAATGACTTAAATAACAGTTTAAATGATGGACGTTACTATGTCCAACAATATTCTCTTTATAACATTAGATTTACAGCAACATAAAGTTAAAAACGGTTGATGAATAAGGGGCATAAATTTTAACTGATTATAAATATTTGAAGGGCACAAAGCAGGCGCATGAGTGCTGACCTAGTTAATATTCCGAGTTGCTGCACCTCTGAGGCTTGTCTTCTTAGCTATTAAATATGTGACTATAACTTTTGTGTAAAGTGAAGCCCAGCATTTAGAGAAGATAGAATTATAATTAACCTGAACTTAGTGTCTCCCTCTTTAGGGCATCCTTACTGCTGACCTTGCCAGGACTTGACCTAGGGTGGCATGAGATTGGAAAGAAGCACCATGGAGCAGAAATTAAAAAGAAAAATCCAGAGAGTTTAGTAGATGGCAGAAGAACAAGACTAGAGGAGACTGCAGAGATCAGGCCCTCTACATCCTAGAGGTCTGAGAGGTGCCGGAGGAAGAAACACAAACCAGCCTGGCCCACTAAGTAAAGGGAGGTGGGACTATAGTAGTTAGAGGAGGATCAGGAACAGAGAAGTCTCTCTTTTAATCTTGTTTAATATAGAGTTTGAGATTAACATGACTGTTGGGGAAAATGGTAGGTACAGTTTAAGAAATCCATCTCCGCTATTAGTAAGACAACGTTTAGGATCTCAGCCTGAAGCATCAAGTGTGTTTGGGAAGCTCCCGGGAACTTCCTCATCTGTGGCCATGAGGCTGGTGCTCAAGGACTCTCCAGAAAGCTACTGTGAATCTTGCACCTGCCAGCACTCCAGGCGGCTGCTGCCAAGGAGAATGATGGCATCTCCTTCTCTCTCACCTTCCAAACCTTATGTAAGTGTTTCTCACCAGAAAGAAACACCGAGAAATGTCGTTCTTGAACTGCAGAGGAGCCCTTGGAAGGAGTCGGTACTGATGCTCAATTGGAAACAGATGATCAAGATAATTAGCCTTTCAGAATGAAACATTCATGTTATCCATATTTAACCTCCAAATAAAAAACAATAAAGCATAGTTCCCCCACCTACATTTATGCAACTATTATTTGTACACTTGAACATGCACTCACTTTCTTTACAGAAGAGAGTCACAATTCTCAGGTGTTAATTTATCCATCTTCAAAGGATGCCCTTTCTTGGTTTTTGTTCAGTTACAATACCCCTTTCAATTAGACTGTAATCATTTAACTTACACATAATAAAGTAGAAAGGAATGAGGAAAAATCAGTTAATATAAACACTGATATACACACAAACATAATGAAACACGGAAGAATTTTTCCCCAGGACTGTTTGTTTATCTACTTATTTATATTTTCCTGAGTCACACTCTTTAATGTCCTGCCCAGGAAGGCACATACCTGTATTTTCAGAGCTTGGAATAGATGCAGATTTTTGCTTAATTCTCTTGTTCTCTTCTGAACTTCAACTTAAATATCCATTGTGTTTATATCTACAAGCCTTTAGTCTGAATGTTCAATTTCTCTTTAGAATAAACCTTTGGGACCTGGAAGGGAAGCATGAGAACAGTTGATCAGTTCAACAGGGTAAGTATTCAAATACTATAAAGACTTCAAATTTTTCAAAGCCCAATTCCCATTTTCTGTTACCATTATACCATTTCATGTGTTACAGTTCAAAGGTAGGTTATTGTTCTTTAAGAAGGCTTATACATTTTTTCCTTTTCTGAAAATTAAATTCCAAGAAAGAGGGAAAATAAAACATACAATCAATTCATAGACAAGTAAGTTCTACCATGAGAGGGATCAAAATGAAACAAAGAGAAAATACTGTCAAGAAAGGAAATGTAGATAATATTTAAATATACTGAGAAAACATAAGAATAAAATATAACTAATGTTCAATTACATAAGAAGAAATATAAACTACCAACCTGAGAAAGGAAAGAATACATAAAAGGTAATGATATAGAAGATCAAATTCGAAATACAAAGGGTTGAAGTAAAAATCAAGGGAATCTATTTTTAAAAAGGAACAAAAATACAAAAAATAGAAAAGAGGAAAAATAATAACATTATGAGAGAATCAGTCCAAAATAACTAAAATCATAAAAAAGAGGACATTTGGAAAGACACTATAGAGACAGTGGTGAAAAGTAAAACATACTGAAAATTAAAGAAAAGATGTAAATTATTATAAAGGAGGACATATTTAAGCTTAGCACCAGAAATAATAGCATGCCCACACTAAGGTAGAACAGCATGAAATTAAAGACTCTAAGGGGTAAGAAAAATTACAAAATATTCAGAAAAAATAGATCTCAAAGAAAACAACAGCAACAAATGAGTCTAAGTCCAACATCTTAGAGGCAGTGATGGACATTAGATTTATGACTGATTAGTACTCCAGGTCTCAAACATTTAGTTTCAGCCCTATACCATTAAAAAACATTAAAAGAAAAATGGATAAATAAAACATACAACGTATAAGGACTGAATTATTAAGAAACAGAAAATCTGAACAGACTAAAAAAGGAGGTTGAATCAGTAATCAAAAATCTCCCCCAGAAGAAAAGTTCAAGCGATGGTTTCACTGGTGAATTCTACCAAACATTTATATAAGAATTAACATCAATGTTTTTTAAACTCTTCAAAAAAATGAAAAAGAGGGAACACTCTCAAACTTAACATTACCTTGATACAAAAGTCAGATGAACAATCAATAAGAAAATAAAATTACAGTCCAATATCTTTGATGTACATAAATGCAAAGATCCTTGACAAAACAGTAACAAAACAAATTCAAGATTACATGTTTTTTAACTTGAACATTTTTATTTTTTAAAACTTTTTTTTAAATTTCAGATTAATGTAAGGGTATAAACAACTTAGTTACAATGTTTGCATTTGTTAGGTAGAGTCTCTAATTCAAGAGTATATTAAAAGGATTCATACATTATGCTCAAACAGGATTTACTTCTGGGGTGCATAACTGTTCAACATATGCAAATTAATAAACATAACACACTACATTAACAGAATACAAGACCAAAATTGCATGAAAATGTCATTAGCTATGGAAAAAATTTTGACAAAATGCAACATCCTTTCATGCTCAAAACTTTCAATAAATTAGGTATAGAACAAATGTACTTCAACATAACAAAAACCACAAATAGCAAGTCTATAGCTAACATCAGACTCAACAGTGAAAAGGCTAAAGTTTTTCCTCTAAGGTAAGGAGCAAGACAAGTTTGCCATAGCCACCACTTCAATTCAACAGCGTGTTAGAAGTCCTGGGCAAAGAAAGTAGTCAAGAAAAAAAAAAAAAAAAAAAAAAAAAAAACACATCAAAATGGGAAACAAAAAGTAAAGAACTATTATCCATGTCCCTGTCTGCAGATGACATGAGACTATACCCAGAAAACCCTAAAGACCCCACCATAACCTGTAAGAAATAATAGAGGAATTCAGTAACATTGAAGGATATAAAATCAACAGACAAAAATTAATAGAATATCTATGTACTAACAGTAAAGTGTACAAAAAAGAACTCAAGTAAACCAACCCATTTATAGTAGCATCAGAAAGTAATAAAAACAAGACAAACAAAGAAACAAAAAAGCCCTTAGGAATTAACAACAAAAAAAAATTCTTAGGAATTAACTTAACCAAAGAGATAAATTACTTATACATTGAAAACTATAAAACATTGATGACAGAAATTAAAGAAGGCACCAATAAATGAAAAGCTATCCCACATTTATGGATTTGCAGCATTAATATTATTAAAATGTCCAAAATTACCCAAACATATTTACAAACTAAGTGCAATTCCTGCACAAATTCCAATGGCATTTTTACAGAAATAGAAAATATACTTGAAAATCTGGGGAGAATCACAAAAGACCCTGAAAAGTCAAAGCAATCTTGAGTAAAAAGAATGGATCTGGGGACATCAAACTACCAGATTTCAAAACATGCTACAAATCCACAATAACCAAAACAGCATGGTACTATTGTAGACACAGACCTATAGACCAATAGGTCCGAAAAGTGAGCCAGGAACAAACCAACACATTGAAAGTAAATTGATCCTCAACAAAGGTGCCAAGACATGGAGTGGGGAAGAAGCCCTTCAATAAATAGTGCTGGGAAGAGTGGACATCCACATGCAGAAGAATAAAGTTAGGCTTTATCTCACATCATATACAAAAGTCCACTCAAAATGGACTAAAGTCTTAAATACCATAAGGACTGGGAATGTACATCTACTATAAGAAAATGTCGGGAAAAAGCTTCTGGACATTGGTCTGGGAATATTTTTTTATATGACCACAAAAGCACAGGAAGTAAAAGCAAAAATACATAAATGGAATTTTACCAGACTAAAAATCTGCACAGCAAAGGAAACAACAGAATAAAGAGAAACCTATGGAACAGAAGAAAATATTTGCAGATCATACATCTGATAAGGGGTTAAGACGCAACATATCTAAGGATCAACCAGCTCAGTAGCCTGTAAGTGAATAACTCAATTTAAAAAAATAGGAAAGGACCTGAAGAGACCTTTCTCCAGAGAAGGTACCCAGTCCCTAATAAGTGAATACAAAATGTCAAACATTATTAACCACCAGGGAAAAGCATATCGAAACCACAATGAGATATCAACTCGTACATGTGCCTATTAGAATGGCTATCATCAAAGAGACGAAAGGAGATGAAGAAGGCACACCTGCACCTTGTTGGGCGCAATGTGAATTAGTACAGCCATTACAGGAAACAGGATGGACGTTCTTCAAATAACAAAACTACCATAGGTTTAGTCAACGTCTTTAGAGGACGTACATCTAAAGAAAATGAAATCAGTATGTCGAAGAAATACCCACAATGCTCTTGTTCATTGTAGCAAGGTATGGAATCAAACTAAGTTTCTGTGTATGGATGAATTAATAAAGAATATGTGCACATACACAATGGAATAATACTCAGTGTTATTGATACACAAGAGGATTCTTCTTTCAATTAAATCCTGCCATTTGCAACATCAGTGAAGCTGAAAGACATTGTGCTCAGGGACATAAGCCAAAGAAGATGAACTCCTAACAGCAGTGTTGGTTGCCAGGGGTGGGGTCAGGAGGGGAGAATGAGGAGCTGTCAGTCGAAGAGTACTAACTTTAGTTGGGAAATGTGAATAAATGTTAGACATCTGTTGTGCAGCACAGCGATTCAAGATAAAAATAATGCATTATGCTTAAAAATTGCTAAGAAAGTAGATCTTAAATGTTTTCATGACAAAAAATGGTAAGTATTTGAGGTGATGGATATAGTTATTAGCTTGATTTAATCAACTTCATTATGTATGCACTTGTATATCAAAACATTACATTGAACACTTTAAATATATATAATTTTATATCTCTATTATACCTGGATAAAGCTGGGAAAAAAAATAAGACTTCTATTGAAGCAGATTATATCTATTGGTATTTACTGTATTAGAAATAAAACTACAGAAATTTTTGTGTCATTTTCTAAAAATAACAATAATCAGCCCAAAGCACTTATATACATTATGTATCTTTTATAAAAAATTATTTTATTTTCAAAGCAAAAAGACAGTGGGAGGACAGGATTTGTTTGTTTGATTTTATTTTTTTCCCCTTTGCAAATTACTACTTGGCTTTCTAGAAGACAACTGGACCTTCGTATCTGCTTCTGTATTTAACTCTGATGTGATATGTTCTTTTGGTGAAAGTGTAAGAGGAAAACATGGCTCACATAAAATAGAGAAACATTGTAATAACCTTTTTTAATAATTGTGGATATTTTCTGTGATATTGCTAAAACTAGACAGGCAGTAGGTTCTTGCAGTGTGAATCCAAAACAAATAAATCCATTTTTCATGCTCTGTTACATTAAAATCCACTGGTCTATTTTGTGTGATGAATGATGGATTTTTTACCCATGTATGAAACTGCAACATCCCGCATTGGTCATTTGGAAAATATTGGTTTACTGAGTTTTACAGATCTTCCAAATCTTGACACATTTCACTTCAAAATATAAAAAAATTGCCTTTATTAATATCATCAACAATCTCATCAGAAAAGCCTTTAAGTATTGAGAAGCTGTCAAGCTCAGGCTTGAAAACTTAAATTTTATCCTCAGCAACAAATTCTGTCAGTTGTTTTCCTTGAAATGTCAAGCTCATTTGATTTGTTTTTGAGAAAATATCTACCAAGTGTCTACCCATGTCTGAATAATTATAGTTTGTCTGTCAGATGTTGTTTCAATTAAATACAGTGTTCAATGTAGAACATGGCAAGCTCAACTTGCAGACCAATCACAAGTGCTTCCTTCCAACATCTGCCATGCTTTACTCTGCAGCAGATACAGCAGAAATGCTTCATGGGAACACAGCAGAAATGCTTCGTGGGTATGCAACAGAGACATTTCATTTCATGGGAATGCAACAGAGATGCTTTGTGGGAATGCAGCAGAGAAATGCTTTGTGGGAACACAGCAGAAATGCCTTATGGGTCCTTCTCATTTTTCACACAGGGAATTGAAAAGACAAAGCCCTTGCAACTGTGAATTGGGCTGCAGTAAACATTTAAGTGTATGTGTCACTTTGATAAAATAACTATTTTTCCTTTGGGTACAAAAAAAGCAATTCATGTAACCAAAACATTTGTATCCCCATGATTCTGAATTAAAATAAAAATAAGAAAAGAGAAGACAGGGCCTCCCAGAGTGATCAGAACAGCTTGGGCAGCAGAATCCTGTGCAATGCAGCCCCTAGCCGGGGGAGGCAGTGGAGGTGAGGCCAAATCACCAATAGCCCAACATCATCTGTGTGTTAACATCAACATCATCTGTGAATCTGAGAGGTTCCCACTTAAGGGCTGCAGATATATAATCTTAAACTAAATATTGAGAGCATTAGCATACTTATACTAATGATGTAGTAAATAAAAGTTTAATTTTTAAGATTTGTGAGATCTTACTTTGTAAGAATATTTTATTCTTTGTGTTATATGTTTCTATCCTGTTATAAATTTTAAGTGTTCCAAAAAATAATCTAATACATTAAAATCAATGTTTAAGTACTTAACACTATTTATTTAAATAGATAATTTAATGGTCCTGATTATTTTAAGTTTTTTTAAAAAAAATTGATCCATTGGAATATTTAAATTTTAATTAAAACAATAAAAGTTTTCAAATTAATAAACAGAATAGTAAGGTTTTCATGAAATCAAATGTAAATACTTAAATAAAACTGCATTTTGGCTCGGCGCCTGTAGTTCAAGCGGCTAAGGCGCCAGCCACATACACCAGAACTGGTAGGTTCAGATTCCACCCCGGTCCTGCCAAATAACAATGACAACTATGACCAAAAAATAGCTGGGCGTTGTGGTGTGCACCTGTAGTCCCAGCTACTTGGGAGGCTGAGGCAAGAGAATCGCTTAAGCCCAGGAGCTGGAGGTTGCTGTGAGCTGTGATGCCATGGCGCTCCACCCAGGGCAACAGCTTGAGGCTCAGTCTCAAAGAAAAAAAAAAAGCTACAATTGTGGAGTTTCCATGTTAACACACTATACATTTCTATAAAATCCAAATAACTATAATTAGTTCTTTCTGAGTTCTGCTTAGACTTATACACCCCAATCCCCACACACATACCCCAATTTAGAATCATAAGCATTCAAAATAATAGAACTGGGTAGAACATTTAAATAATTGAAAATTCTTTAAAAATTTTAAAGTTTAGAGGAAATACTTAAATAAATACACAAAAAACACCATGATAAAAGTTTACCATAGTGAAAATACAGTAAGTAAAATGTATAATCCAATAGATGAGTTTAAAACCAATATTTTGCTTAAGGAAGAGAGAGCTGGTAAACTGAAAGACAGAATTAAGCATTTATCATTAGAGAATAAACATGGTAGAGGATGGAAAATAGGAAGGAGAGATTGAGAGGACAGGGAGAGCAGAATGTGAACGGCAACTTTTGTATAAACGGACAGAACAGAAAGAGCAAGGAGCCCAGTCTTCAACAGAAAGTATTGGTAACCTACTTTTAATCAGGAATGAGAGAACAATGAAGCAAAATCCATCTCAAGCAGAACAGATCAAACTAAATCCCTGCCTGCACATGTCTTAGTGACACAGCAAAATTCCAAAAATAAGGAAAGCCTAAAAGCAGAAAAAGAAAAAACACAGCTTATCAATAAAGAAACTCTAGTTAGAATTATGGTTGGAAAATGATTACACCATCCTGGTTATAAAAAAAGCAATAGACCTAATGCATACATCTATGTAAAATGTATATGGATACATCCACACATATGTAAATAAGAGTAAATGTAAAGGAGTCCATGAAACTCAAACTTACTTTAAAAAATGCAAAATAAAAATTTTCTTTCAAAATACGTTAAGGACATGGGAAAGTAAAAAAATGAAACTATATGTAGCATTAGATCTCAAAATTATGACATAACTAATATAAGTAACATGCAAAAAATAGAAAACATGCCATTTTATGCTTACAATATAAATCATAGATAAAATGTACAATTCCTATAAAAACATTATTTATGAAAATTAAGCCAAAAAACATAGAAAGGTTGAATGGACCTGAAATTGTTAAATTTATCAGAAAACTCAGAGAACAAAAAAAGAGAGCCCCAGAAGTCATTCATATGTCTAGCATAACCTAGACTACATTAGGAAAATACTCAAAAAGAAAGTTATGGAACTATATCTTACTTGTCACCATAGATATAAGAATACTGAATAAAACAGCAACAAAGCAAACTTCTCAATGTTCAAAAAACCTATATCATTACTAAATAGTAATTTAAACATTAATATGAATTTAGCAGATTTTTTGATCATGACTAATTTTAATATATAATATTATCTTTATCAATTCAGAAAGTTGTTTGATACATTATGACCAATTCTCAATCCTCATAACAAATGATGTGAGACCAAAAATTTGGAATAGAATGAGCTTCCTTTTTTTATTTGGATTCATTGAAGGTACAAAGAATTAGCTTACACTGATTGTTTTTGTTAGGGGAAGTCCCTTTTGTAATTGTGCCATACACCGTGACCCCCATCTCCCTTCCTCCTCCCCCCTTCCCTGTCCCTTATTTCTCTACCTTGCTCTTGTGTTAGCTCATCTATTGCCTTTATATTATAATAGAACTGAGTACATTGGATTCCTGCTTCTTCATTCTTGTGATGTTTTACACAGAAGAATGTGTTCCACCTCCATCCAGGTTAATACAAAAGATGTAAAGGCTCCATCTTCTTTAGTAGCTGAATAGTATTCCATGGTATACATCTACCACAGCTTGTTAATCCATTCCTGGGTGGGTGGGCATTTAGATTGTTTCCACATTTTGGCGATTGTAAACTGATCTGTGATAAACAATCTAGTACAAATGTCCTTATGGTACAAGGGTTTTTTTTCTTCTGGATAGATGCCTAGTAATGGGATTGCAGGATCAAATGGGAGGTCTAATTTGAATTCTTTAAGGATTCTCCATACATTCTTCCAAAATGGTTGTATTAGTTTTCAGTCCCACCAGCAGTATAAAAGTTTTCCCTCCTCTCCACATCCAGGCTAGCATCTTCACCTTTAAGACTTTGTGATGTGGGCCATTCTCACTGGGGTTAGGTAATATCTCAAGGTAGTATTGATTTACGTTTCTCTGATGATTAGGGACAATGAGCATTTTTTCATATGTTTGTAATCATTCATCTGTCTTCTTTAGAAAAGGTTCTTTTCATGTCTCTTCCCCAGTGATATATGGGATTGTTGGGTCTCTTTTGTTGATTATTTTGTGTAGATTAATTTGTGTATAGATCCTAGTTATCAAGCTTCTGTCTGATTCATAATATGCAAATATCTTTTCCCATTCTGAAGGTTGTCTATTTGCTTTGGTTGGTGTTTCCTTAGCTGTACTGCTTTTCAGTTTAATTAAGTCCCATTTGTTTATTTTTGTTATTGTTACAATTGCCACAGAAGTTTTCTTCATAAAATCTTATGACTTTTCCACACTTTCTTCAAGAATTGTTATTGTTTCATGCCTTAGATTTAGATCTTCCATCCATCTTGGATCAATTTTTGTAAGTGGAGAGAGGTTACAGGTCCAGTTTCAGTCTTTTGCATGTGGTTATCCAGTTCTCCCAACACCATTTGAATAGGGATTCTTTGCCTCAGTGTGAAATTATAACAGATGCCACAGAGATACAAGAGATCATCTCTGAGTACTAGAAGAAATTCTATGTCCAGAAATTTGACAATGTGGAGTACTGTCACATTAAATACATCAATACCTGAAATAATATCCTCTCCCTAGACTTAATCAAAAAGAAATAGATCTCTTGAACAGACCAATTTCAAGAACTGAGATCAAAGAAACAATAAAAAATCTCCCAACAAAAAGTATGCTGGTCCAGATGGCTTCACACCAGAATTTTATGAAACCTTCAAAGAAGACCTTATACCCATACTACAAAAATCATTCCAAAAAATTGAGAAGGAAAGAATTTTCCCCAACATGTTCTACAAAGCAAACATCACCCTGATACCAAAACCAGGAAAAGACTCAACTAAAAGGAGAATTTCAGACCAATTTCACTAATGAATATAGATGAAAAAATTCTCAATAAAATCATAGCCAATAGATTACAGCTACACATTAAAAAAAAGTAGGTTTCAACCCAGGGATGCAAGGCTGGTTTAACATATGCAAGTCCATAAACATAGTTCACCATATCAACAGAAACAAAAACAAAGACCATATGATCCTCTTAGTAGATGCAGAAAAAGCATTCCATAAAATTCAGCATCCTTTTCTAATTAGAACACTTAAGAATTAGGCATAGGTGGCACATTTCTGAATCTGATCAAAGCCATCTACAACAAACCCACAGCTAATGTGGTACTGCATGGAGTAAAACTGAAAGTTTTTCCACTTAGAACTGGAATCAGATGAGGTTATTCTCTATTGCCACTACTATTTAATACTGTGCTGGAAATTCTAGCCAATACAATCAGGCAAGAGAAGGAAATAAAGGGCAGCCAAAAAGGTACAAAGGAGATCAACTCTCGCTCTTTGCTGACAATATGATCTTATACTTAGGGAAACCCAAAGAATCAACCACAAGACTCCTGGAAGTGATCAAAAAATACAGCAGTGTCTCAGGGTATAAAATCAATGTCCACAAATCAGTAGCCTTTGTAAATGCCAATAACAGCCAAGATGAGAAGCTAATCAAGGACACAATTCCCTTCCAGTAGCTTCAAAGGAAATGAAATATCTAGGAATACATGTAACAAAAGAGGTGAAGGATCTGTGCAAAGAGAATTATGAAATCCTAAGAAAAGAAATAGCAGAGGATGTTAGCAAATGTAAGAACATACCATGGTCATGGCCAGGAAGAATCAACATCATAAAAATGTCTATACTACCCAAAGCAATCTGCAGATTCAATACAATCCCTGTTAAAGTGCCATCATCATACTTTCAAGATTTGAAAAAAATAATTCTTCATTTTGTATGCAACCCAAAGAAACCCAGTATAGCCAAAGAAATTCTTAGTGCTAAAAACAAAGCCGAGGGGCTTGGCGCCCGTAGCATAGTGGTTATGGTGCCAGCCACATACACAAAAATTGGTGGGTTAGAATCTGGCCTGGGCCAACTAAACAACAATGACAACTGCAATAAAAAATAGCCAGGCGTTGTGGCCAGCACCTATAGTCCCAGCTACTTGGGAGGCTGAGGCAAGATAATTGCTTAAGCCCAAGAGTTTGAGGCTGCTGTGAGCTGTGATGCCATGGCACCGTACCAAGGGTGACAACTTGAAATTCTGTCTCAAAAAAAAAAAGAAAGAAAGAAAGAAAAAGAAAACAAAGCCGATGCTACACCACCCTACCAGACTTTTAGCTATACTACAAGGCTATGGTGATTAAAACAACATGGTATTGTCACAAAAATAGAGACATTGACATTTATAATTGAATAGAAAACCATGAGAAGAAAGAACTTTAAGTATTTTCATAGCACTATAGAACAAACATACTTAGTGATGAAACATAAAAATTATTCCTCTTGATATCAAGAAGAAAGCAAGGATACCAGTAATAGATGATTCTATTCTACCCTGTACTGGGCATCCTAGCAATAATTTATAAAGTGTATGAAAGAAACACAGTTGCATATATATAAAATATTCATGTATATACACACATATACATTTATGACTACATAAATATATATGTACATTTTAATGATAGATATATGTGGCATATATACTATTAATTATATAAATGCATGTTAATACTGTGATGTATCAGTAATTGTGAAATGTAATAGTAAAAAAGCATGATCTCATTTATAATAGAAATAAAAACTATTGAGGTATCTAGGAAAATGGCCAACAGATTATGCTAATTAAAGGCATACAAGAAGACTCAAAATAAGGATCCTATGGTATTTGCTTATGAGAAAAAAATGGTATTAATTAGTCTTTATTGGGTCTATAAATGCAATAAAAATTTTAACCTATACATTTCATACAATTAGACATTGACAAGTTCGTTATTATAGTCCTATGGAAAATTGAAGTTATCCAATAAGCCAACAGAAATGAGGAAGCATTGCAACTGAATGAGAATTCAAAATAAAATTCTAATTTAAAGAGTATATATTAATGTAAGGATATAAATATTGACTTTGTGCCAAAGTGGACACACTCAAAAATCCACCTATATGGGAATATTTTGTGTATGAAAAAGATGAAATAACAATGAGTGAGAGATAATTATGTATATGTGGAAAAAGAAAATAATCCTTAGATCATCCAAAATAATAAAATTGCAGATGAATTCATGACATAAATAAAATGAAAAATTATAAACTTTCAGAAGATAACATGAAAAATGCCAATCTAACTTTGGTGTAGGGAAATACTTTTTAACTAAATTTTGAGGGATGAACACACTTTCCTAAAATCAATTATACATTTATACCACCCTACCAGACTTGGGTGTTATTCCTTGTTATAAATGACTCCATTAATAATAATGATAACAATTTTTATACAATGCTTATTATGTACCTGGCCTTGTCGTCGTCACTGTGTCTTTATTAATCCATTTGATCTTCAAAATATTTATTAGGCAGATAATGTTCTCATCCTCTGAGAGTATCAAGGCATGGCTGATTGAGCGATTTCCTCAAGATCAAACAAACAGTGATATTAAAAGTTACACCAAAGACTTAGAACTCAAAATCATTTAAATAAATAAATACAAATGCAAATGAAGATTGAATCACGCAAAAAGCAACCAGGAGGAGAATAAATAAAAATCCCAAAAACTCAATGAGAAAAATTAAAAATTTCAAACAGTAGAGAAATAAGCAAAGATTTGGTTTTGTTGTGATAAAAAGTACACAGAGGCACAAAAATTTTTCAAACGTTTGATCTGAGAAACAGTGATCTATGAATTAGGCAGCTCCAAGCTAGAAGCTGTCTGGGGACACCACAAGGGACCTGAGGGCAGGATTCTATGGGATGAACATGGAAGAAAAGCCAGTGAATCATGTGCATGGTTCTTTGGTCTGTTTTGCTGGAGAGTCCCTAATTATGTGGCTATAAAATAGTTGGTGACTTTTGATGGGTTAGCCCTAACTTTTATTTTTTATTAACAATTGTATTTACAAGCAATATGGCAAGTTTTGCTTATGTTTATAATCAAGTAAGGTTTTTTTTTTTTTTTTTTATTAAATCATAGCTGTGTACATTGATATGATCATGGGGCATCATACACTAGCTTCATAGACCGTTTGACACTTTTTCATCACAATGGTTAACATAGCCTTCCTGGCATTTTCTTAGTTATTGTGCTAAGACATTTACATTCCACATTAACTAAGTTTCACATATACCCTTGTAAGATGCACCACAGGTGTAATCTCACCAATACCCCTCCCTCTATCCCCCCCCTCCCCTCCTTTTTCCCCTTCCCCCTATTCTTAGGTTATAAGTGGGTTGTAGCTTTCATGTGAAAGCCATAAATTAGTTTCATGGTAGGGCTCAGTACATTGGGTACTTTTTCTTCCATTCTTGAGATACTTTACTAAGAAGAATATGTTCCAGCTCCATCCATGTAAACATGAAAGAGGTAAAGTCTCCTTTTTTTAAGGCTGCATAGTATTCCATGATGTACATATACCATA
>CAUYPK010099314.1:0-33111 GCA_963574355.1 Loris lydekkerianus
AAGACAGACAAATGGCTAACAAACATATGAAAAAAAGTTCATCATCCCTATATATGAGAGAAATGCAAATCAAAACCACCCTGAGATACCATCTAACCCCAGTGAGAATGGCCCACATCACAAAATCTCAAAACTGCAGATGCTGGTGTGGATGTGGAGAGAAGGTAACACTTTTACACTGCTGGTGGGACTGCAAACTAGTACAACCTTTCTGGAAGGAAGTATGGAGAAACTTCAAAGCACTCAAGCTGGATCTCCCATTTGATCCTGCAATCCCATAACTGGGCATCTACCCAGAAGGAAAAAAATTCTTTTATCATAAGGACACTTGTACTAGACTGTTTATTGCAGCTCAACTTACAATCACCAAAATGTGAAAACAGCCTAAATACCCACCAACCCAGGAATGGATTAACAAGCTGTGGTATATGTATACCATGCAATACTATTCAGCCATTAAAAAAAAATGGAGACTTTACATTTTTTTGTATTAACCTGGATGGAATTGGAAGACATTATTCTTAGTAAAGCATCACAAGAATGGAGAACCATGAATCCTATGTACTCAATTTTGATATGAGGAAAATTAATGACAATTAAGGTTATGGGTCGGGGGAAGGAAAACAGAAAGAGCAAAGGAGTGAGGGGGATGGGATGTTGGTGAGTGCCACACCTTCCGGGGGCAAGACATGATTGCAAGAGGGACTTTACCTAACAAATGCTATCAGTGTAACCTGGCTTATTGTACCCTCAATGAATCCCCCAACAATAAAAAAAAAAAAAGCGTTCCAGACCCTGAACAAAATGTGAAAAGTTGAGGCACTAAGGAGCCTCCATGGAATGGGGCATGGTTTACCTCTTTCTGAACATAATTTGAGAGTCCATCTAATGTCAAGTGGATAGTCATCTAAGAAAAAGTCATCTCATACCTATGGCAGCAGGGGTAAAGCAAGTATTTTTGTCTTCCATGTAAAGTTTGGTAATAAAATTTTCTCTTGAGCCCTTTATTTTTAAAAAGGAGAAAAGTTGGCCGGGCATGGTGGCTCAAGCCTGCAATCCCAGAACTTTGGGTGGCTGAGGTGGGACAGGAGTTCAAGCCAGCCTGGGTAAAACAGCAAGACACTGCCTCTTAAAAAAATGAGTTAGCCAGGCACGATAATGAAGTCTGTACTCCTAGATATTCAGGAGGGTCAGGCAGGATTTCTTGAGCCCAGGAGTTTGAGGATGCTGTGAGCTATGATTGGGCCACTGTACTCCAGCCTGAGTGACAGAGAACTTGCCTCCCAAAGAAAACAGTTTCTGCTGCTCTACTGTGAGGTTTAATGCGCCCCTATGCACTTCTGCCTTTGGCAGGGTTTCAGACTTCTTAGGAAAGGATGGGAAAGCCAACGGTTAACACTGAACTGGACTCTGCTGCACAGAGTCTTGGTGAACGTGAGCCATTCAGAAGCAGAGGATTGCTGCTAAAGAAATTGCCACACACCTAGTTTGCTCTGTCCTTCAGGTTTTTAATTTTTTTTTTTTTTTTTCTGACCTGGTAGATGGAAGGAATAAATTATCCTTTTAAAAAAATTTGGGCATAAAGAGTTTGCCCATGGGGTGGGCTCTCCCTGGGCCTCCAGGTGTCCCAGCCCCTGCGTTCTCACACCGCCTCGGGGCTGCTGACCACACATGGCCACGAAATTCATTCCTCCAATAGAAAAACATTTGGCCTGATTTCCCCAAAACTGCCAGTGCCGTCCTCTCTGGCTGGCTTTGATTGAGTGTTAGGTGTCTGTCTGGCTGCCTCCAGTGTCTCTTATTTTTAGGGCCTCCGTTAATGTCTTCTGTGCGTGAAACATGAAAATTGATCCATGGCTGTTGGAACTGGAAACTTAGGGTTTTTAGGCCACCATTCCCTTATCACATGGCCCTATCAGGTTCTTCAGTTACAGAGGTTAGAAAAAAAAAAAAAATCCACCCTAGGGGCCCAGGAAGTAAAGGGTAGACAAGAGGGGGCTGCTGAGCACCTGATGGGCAGTGAAAAAAGATATTGTAACTAAAGCTCCGGCCAATGTCCTCAGAGCTATGGCCTTTCAGGTGCTGGCAGGAGTCTGCTTACAGCTCAGCCCAGTTACAAATACGGGGATAGGTTTGTGATAACAGCATCTGCTCCCCTTTTTCCTTTGGGAACTGGCTTTTTCACATATATTGGGGAAATTGCTTGGTTGCCCAATAGGTGACACATGTTCCTAATCTCAGCGGTCTGACCAATGAGCCACCTGGGTGGCCAGTGGGAGGAGGGCAGTGGCCAGTCCAGCCCTCGGGGCTCACCCAGGAAGGGGAGGTGTGAGAGGTAAAGAAGGAGGAGTTAATAATAGGGGTGACTGTTTCTCTCCTCCTTTCCTAAAATAAACAAAAAAAACTGAACACATTTAAAATTCTGTTCTCTTCCATCTTTGGAAGGCTGAGGGTTTGTGCTTGGGGCCTGTTCTTTGGTGGTCAGTGGCATCCGTAACAAGTTCAGGGACAGCCCCGAGGCAGGTTTGTTGATTCTCTCCCTTACTGCCTCCCTCTCCCTGTGTGGAGACGGCAGCTTGCTTTCTCTGCAGTCCCACTGTCTGCTACGCTCCTCACCTCCTCACAGGCTGAAGTTCCTTGTAGCTGTTTGTGTATTGGTTTCCCCTCTCACTGAAGTGTAAACATTTGATGGAAATGGCTGTGAGTGGACAGGTCTGTCATAATCCCCTCTGGACTCCCCACTACGTGGTGCCGAGCCTGGTGTGTGTTGGGAGCGGGTATGCAGCAGGCCAGGGAAACCAAGGAGTGTCCAGCTGCTGTGGCTGCATGTCGCTTTTCAGGCTCTGGGTGTGTCCCAACGGACAGGCCTGGGGCAGAGATGGCCACAGGCCATGCATTTCCTAAACTCCAGCCCTGTTCCAGTATCCTCTGCTGCTGAGTCTCAAATGACGTTCATTACCATCGTTTTAGTCTGTGAGATTCCCCCTAAATTTGGAAGTAAGATCTTTCACCCAGGGTTTTTCTCTTTTACAGCTTGTCAGGCCAGGTAGAGTGACTCTGTTAATTCTTACTGAACTTGTTCTGGAACACACGGCTGTATTTAGAAAGGGCTTTGGGGACCACTGAAATAAATTTTGAAATTCAAAGCAAACGTATTTTAGTACATGCTGGTAAAGAAATGTGTACTATGAACTTTTCTACTGGGGGTTATAAATCATTAGATATTAGCTTTGGAATGATTAAACATGTGACTGTGTCTTGTTGGTTACAAATAATAAATGCCTATTCAAACCAGCGTAAGCCATAAAGGTAGAATTGATATAAGGATTTACAGGGCAGTTTGTGAGGAGAAGGTCAAGAAATGCTGTCAGGCTCTGAGAGGATCTAGACCCTGGACCTGGACAGTACCAGGAGCCAGGGCACTGCTCTGTCAGCCAAAGACCCTCAGGGCTTCCCCTCTGCTGCCCCCCTTGTGTTGATGCCTCCTTCTCTATGGCAGTGCTGGCCCCCTCCACTTCCCTGCTCTTAGGGTCTGAAATGGTAGTGTGAGGCCCTGGGTAGACCTGCTCCCAAGTTCAAATGCAGTCCGACACCAGTCTCTGTTTAAATCCCGAGAGAGTGTTAAATCCCAGTCCAATGAACTGTGCCCATGGGAAGGGGACTGCGGAATAAATGTGGCTTAGAGAGGTCCGAAGTGACACCCCAGAGACCGGAAGCTTTTTCAGACTCCAGAAATATTCTACCAGGGCAACAAAACTCAGACCAAGTCTTAGGGTTCTGATAGTACCTTAATTCTTTTATTTCCAGTTACTTTCAACTATTTCTTTTAGGGAAACTCCTCAGAGCCTTCCTGGGGCCTGGAAGCCCTTCTGTGGGTGTGTTCTAGACCATTCAGAGGAGGGAACGGGCTTTGCATATTGTCCGGAAGTTCTCCGCTCCAGTTGTTTAAACAGTAATTCTGCCAAGCTGATAGAATTTCCACGGACAGCTCTAGAGCAAAATGAAAAGAAGGAATATCAGCAAAGAAAAGAGCATCTTGTGTTTGTGTTTTTTGACTTGTATTATTTTAGGGGTTTGGGGAAGAAGAAAGTGGTGGAAATGTGAGGGGTTTTCTTGATTATTTTTTTTTTTTTTTTTTTTTTTTTTACTGTTTTTATCCAGGCACTTGTATTTCAAAAATATTTCCTTAGTAATTGGTTTTTAATGTCCTATTAGACATGTTAGTTGGTCAAAAGTTATTTTTCATTGTTAATCAACTACCTGCTGCAGTGAAGGTGGTTTCATTTTTGTGCTATGCTCTCTCAAGTTTTATGAAACAGCTGTGTGACTATGACTGCATTAAATTAATAAAGTCCTCTAGTTAAAGGGGTATGTCCTAGATTTAACATGGGAAATCCTTTCCATTAAGTACAATACAAGCAGGTCTTTCTGCACATTTTGGTGAAGCTTACCCATTTTTGATGGCTCACTTTGATCATAATCTGTATTTTAATTTTTCTGATGGCTTTTGGTAACCTTCTGCATGGGTTGTCCGCTGAATTTTATGACAGGTATCCCTTCCTTTACACAGCAGATATAATCAGGCCATTTGATTCAGAAAAGGAGTTTGCTTTCCCTTCTGACTTCTGTTATGAAAGCACCGAGGAATTCCCCAATAGAGACAATGTGGAAAATATTTGGAAATTAGGGCATTAAGGGGGTGTCAAGGTTTGCTCTGAGTTTTATAGCCCTGGTGGACTGGAAACAGATGCTGGGATCTCACTTCAGCTCTCTAAGCTGCCTCAGTTCTTACTGAACTGCCTGCAAAGATTCTAGTATTGGTTTTCCTTCGTTCTGAGTAGAATGGTTGTTAGAACGTCAGAGACGGGCCCACTGCTACTTAGCTAGTAAGAATGACCACCGAACATGTTTCATTATCTATCTTGAAAATTTCCGAAGTTTTGGACATCAGTTTCCTTCAAATAAATTTTTGTTTTCCATTTGGTCAAGGAGCTCTTGGTTGGGATTGTGGACGTGAGCACTGCCTCTTAACTAAATTATGTTCTTGAGGTAGTGTACACCTCTGGTCTAGAGTTTTCTTTTGCAAAACAAAGAAGTTCATGGTGATTTCTAAGATACCTAATTCCAACCTGACACCCCAGGACTCAAGTTTGGGTAGCTCGCTTCCTTTTTCATGAGGCAGATACATTTAGGGCCTTTATTAGGAATAGTAATTAATCGTATCAGCTGTGGCTCCCTACAGGCAGCCTTTGGGTCCTCCATTGCTGCAAATTCAATGATTAATATGGTAGCTGCTTGATAAATGCCGTTGGTGGTGTAAATGATGAATGGTGGCCCTTCTGTAACTGCTTCGTGGGGTCTTAGCTGAGTTGTGAGCCAACCGCAGTCCGACCTCTGTCATTTTGATTAAAAACTCTCTGCAGATAAGAAGCCATCTGAAGTCCTAGACTGACCTTGAGTCACTCAGGTTTTTTTCCTCTGCAGGACAGAAGACTGGGCTGCCCCCTTTTCCTGAGTATTTGCCCTAGGACTCCTACTTGGCTAATCAGTTTAAGCTCTTCCCTCTTAGGCCACTAATCCTGTTTCTCCAGCCTAGAAGCAGCAGAATAATAGTAATTATGTCCGGTAGCTATTAAAAAATGATACGCCTTGCACATAAATAAGGAAAGTACTTATCTTTTCTTTTCCTCTACAAAAGGATGATTAAGCAGAAATTTAGTTTTCATTTATGCTTTTTGCCTTTTGTGATATTTCTTTTATATCTTCTAGTGAAGTCAGGGGAGAAATGTAATTTTTATTATTGCTGATTATGCTCTAATTTCCAGCATCATAATAACGGAATGCTTGCTTTCTTATACATGCTTACATTTCACCAACACTTTATGGATCCTAGTTGCTAGAAGGGGTGAAAACAGTGAATGTGGAAATGATCTTTAGTATTTTCTGAAAAACTGATTAATTTGAAATAAGCACATTTCATGGTATTGGCTAAGCACAATATTCTCCAAATTCCTGCGGGGTTGAATGATCTCCTCCAAACTTTTTTCTTCAGTTGATATGTGCAGAAAGGGTTTCATTAAAACTGAGATCATTCTAATTCAATCATAAACAGGCAGCCAAGCCAGATCCTTTTGAACCCTGCTGTATGTGCTAATGAAAACCTAGGGAAGTGCTAATGACAGGAGGTAGTGAGACTTCTCTCCATTTCCAGAGATTTAATCAGTAAGGTCTAGGCTTTTCAGAGTTGAGTATGCAGCTGCATTGGAGTTTCTAATATGCTTACACTCCCATTGCTGGGTCTTGAATTTCTACCTTTAAATGTTGGTCTAGTGGTGGGTGCGTGGTGTCTGTATATCATTCTTTGAACTTCTTCATATGTCTAATATTTTGTCATCACTGTGGTTATGGCCATTGTCATTGTTTGACTTTTGGGATTTGATCTATCCTCTGACCTAGCAAGTCTGCTTAAATAGGGAAGAAGATTTTTGCACAGTAAACCTGCTCACTACTAGTTTACTTATAATAGCAAAAAATTAGAAGCCTCCTTTATGTCCAGGTGTGGTTTTTTTTTTTTTTTTTGAGACAGAGCCTCAAGCTATCACCCTGGGTAGAGTGCTGTGGCATCACAGCAACCTCCAACTCCTGGGCTTGAGCGAGTCTCCTGCCTCCACCTCCCAAGCAGCTGGGAATATAGGCACCTGCCACAGTGCCCCGCTGTTTTTTGGTTGAACCCATCATTGTTGTTTGGCAGGTCCGGGCTGGATTCGAATCCGCCAGCTCAGGTATATGTGGCTGGCGCCTTAGCCGCTTGAGCCACAGGTGCTGAGCCTTTATGTCCAGTTTTAAGGGAAATGATTCATCAATGATTGGTTGTATATACTCAAGTAGTAGACTTAAACATTTCTTTCACATCACTGCCTAGGAAGAATATGGAAAAATACTATCAAATATACCTTCCTACTTCCAAGAAAGATAGTAAATTATATTCATGACATGATTGAAGTGATTTAAATAGAGAGGTATGGATAGTTAAAACCTGATCAGCAATGGTGACCCTTTGGATGAGATGATGGAGAACTTTTTCTTTTCATCACTTTTATTTTCTGTATTGTCTAGTTTTTTTTTTTTGTTTTTTTTTTTTTGAGACAGATTCTCAAACTGTCGCCCTGGGTAGAGTACTAAGGGGTCACTGCTCACAGGAACCTTAAACTCATGGGCTTATGTGATTCTCTTGCCTCAGCCTCCCAAGTAGCTAGGAATACAGGTGCCCGCCACAATGCACGGCTGTTTTTTGGTTGAAGCCATCATTGTTGTTTGGCGGCCCAGGCTGGATTTGAACTCACCAGCTCATGTATATGTGGCTGGTGCTTTAGCCACTGAGCTACAGGCGCTGAGCCTATTGTCCAGTATTTTAAAAGGCAACCATGTAGATGTTTTTCTTAAAGTGAATGAGACTCACAACTCAGTACCATGTAGATGGATTTCTTAAAGTGGGTGAGACTTACAACTTTACATTTAGAATGCATTATGATCTTTATAGAAAACATATTCCTAATTCTATTAAGAAAGGTGGAATAGTTATAGATAGGGCTTTGGGATTGGAACAGGGTTGAATACCAGCCCTGCTACTTTACTACCTGTGAAACTTATAGCAGAGTTTTCTCACTTATCAAATAGAGATAAGAATACCTAGGATTACTTTCTTTTAGGGGTTGTGCTTATTAAATGAGAGGTAATGTGCATAACAAACTTTTAATATTGTATCCAGTTCTTGGTGTGTACTTCAGATGATGATTATTATGAACTATTAAAGTAAATAGTTATTTAAAGACCTACTGAGTGCTATGTCATGGGGAACACAGTCCACATTACAGTAGCTCAGACAAGAAACTGGTCCAGATTCTAAATGGTACGTTGGTAGAGCAAGTAGACAACAGCACAGTTGAAGATGAGTGCGGTGGTAAGTCATTTTTTATGGATTATCTTGGAAACGGAGAAAAAGGTAACAAAAATTATCAGATGCATTGATATTAGTAAGGTTGATCTGATATGTATGATCTAATTATATTTTTTACTCTCTAATATTTTACAATTTTAGCACAAAGTCTGTTGAGCATTGAGAAGAAAGTTAGTAAAAAGTACTTTTTAGTGGCATCTTAATCTAAATATCTTAGTTTGGTATAAACACTTTTTTTTTTTTTTTTTTTTTTTTTTTTAAGGTCAAAAGGTTTATTGGTGTTTATTGGTTGTGATTTGTAGCACCTAAATTTTCCCTGAGCAAGGATTTTATGCTATTTGAGCACTGAATTAAAACATTTATTTTCAGGAACGTAAAGGAACTCTTTCTTGTAATTGAGTAATCAATGTCATTCTTGGGTACCAGGTAGACTTAACTGATTACCTCCCTGGTGCTTTGTTTTCATGGCTGCAAAATGTGTAAGTTCTTTGAGGTCAGAGGTCAGATTCTCCCGTTTTATCCTTCCCCTCCAGTGTTCTTTGCAGATAGTAATGAGTATGTGTATGAATGAATAGACGGTGATCTATTACAGTTTACTCAATTCCTTTCTTAAAGATTCATGCCTAGGGCTAAAATAAATATTTAGCAAAAGAAGAAACAGACAAATTACCACCTTGCTCTTTACAGGGCAGCAGCAAACTTAATCTGCGAAACTGCAGGGGCGTGTTTTATCACTTGTTCCTTTAGTGAGCAGCACACAAGACACGTACCAGCACCTTGTCACTTGTTTTTACATTTTATTTTGCTTACCCTCAGAGTGGTGTTGGCATATTTGCCGTGCTCAAATTCAGACTGCTTGGTTGCTGATTTGTTTAATGACCATAGTCCAAATGGCCCCACTCCCACCAAGAAAAGTGTCTGTCATTTTCACACAAGTCTGTTCTCCTGCTTGATACCTCTCTTACCATAGTATCTGTATTGTGTCAGTTGAGGAGCTGGAAAGAAATTCAACCTGATGTCAGGATGAGAGCATTTTTTTTTTTTTTTTTGAGACAGAGTCTCATTGTGTCGCCCTCGGTAGAGTGCTGTGGTGTCACAGCTCACAGCAACCTCCAACTCTTGGTCTTAAGCGATTCTCTTGCCTGAACCTCCTGAGCAGCTGGGACTACAGGCACCTGTCATAATGCCTGGCTAGATAGCATCTTGAAAAAACAATTCTGTTAACTTATTTTGCATTGGTGCAAGCTTAGAATTTGCATGAGGTAATGACTTTTAACATGGTTTTTATCATCTTTGTGTTTCATTGGCTGTTTGCTTTTTGGTGTTAGCCGAGTTCACCTTAAAACTGAAATAAAGTTGTTTGGAAATGTAGTGTAAAATTTTATTTTTCTATAAATATGGCATTTTCAAAATGAATCTGGGAAGAGCCAAGTAAATTGAAAAGCATGAATTGAGGTGTTATGAAATCTGAGATATCCTCCACAGAGAACTTCTCAGAAAACTCTTGAATGGCACCCGCTTTCATTTTCATCACCAACAGCCCACAGACATGCCTCACTTTAATTCTTTGAAAATGTCAATTCAACAGAATGATAAATTTATAAAGGATTTTGGAACATGAGCTTCTCAGTAGATGTAGAATTGACTGGATTAAGGCCTCATCTCGTTTACAGAAAAATTCCAGCCTGGCCATGTGGGCATGAAACTTTGGAGGGCTTTAACAACTTCTTGAGCTCCTTACGGTTTGAAGAGAAGCTTTGGTGGCTTTGTTTGGTAAAACACCTATGTTGTGTTGTGTGTGCAGATTATTCAGTGGGGTAAGTTGAAGAATGTTGACAGATCAGTAAACTGTGTCCCAAATACTAATAACAATTTACTCTATGCCAACACCAAAAGTATTTCAGAGATTTTTTTAGGCTTCTGTGAAAAATAGTTTGGAACAGAAAAGGATTATAGAAATATTTATAGTAGGCATAAACTTGCACATAAACTCAAGGTACTTTAAGCAAGCTTGTTGCAATTATTCTTTTAGAGACTTAGAATAAGTAATTATTTCTCATAGTCTCTGATTGGTTAACTCCTTCTAAACCATATGCATCGTTTAAATGTCTTATTTAACTCTTTTTCACCTCTTGAATTTTGTGGTCTCTAGGCCAAAATATTTTATAGGAGTGATGGTCAAGACATGTTTGAAGACAATTAGATTATATGAAGACAGTTCATATGAAGAACTGGGAATATTCATGTTACTTACCGTGAAGTAGCACAAAAACCATTCTTTCAACATAACTTTTCCATTCAAACACTGCTGGACTTCATTGACAAGGCCCTAATTATGTTATGCTTCTTTGCAATATTCAAAGTTGGAGGTAAAAGCTTCACCAGGTGAAAAAGTTCCATTGACCATGAGACCCTGAGGGTATGACAGTGGGCATTAGGAGTGCTGATCTGAATGAGGCTGCCCCCAACTGATTGGGACTTCCTTTCAGTCCTCGGGGATAGAGAAGGACTGAAGAGCATCAGTCCTCCATGGGAGGCGGAGCTGCTGCACAACAAAAATGCCCATTATCCCCTTGTGGGCATTGCCTCGTTCTTCTCTGCATGGTTAGCAGGCATGGCTCTGGCCTGAGGAATTCCTTTCCTCAGTCCTGCTGGTAAGTTGTGGGCGTTTATTGATTGGAAGAAACCCTAAAGTGGGTGAGGGGCTCTTCATGTTTGCTCGTGGCAGCTGGGAGCAGGGGGTTCAGGATTTAAGGGGTAAATTCTGCTTATTTGCAGTATCTTTCCTGCACATATCTTCATGGAAAGTCTCAAGGCTCACGCTGAACTGGATAATTCAGCTTCTTGGCTTTTCCAGCACTGGGTTGAATCCAGGGCTCGGAAACAATTGAGCTCTAGTGGGTGGTAGATTCCAAAGTGGCACTTAAGAGATCAAGTCTCAGGGAAGTGGAAAGAGAGATGTAGGGAATGAGTTTGAAGTAGTGTCTTCCTCTTGCCCTCTCTCTTTTCCTCTCCCTTTTGAAGGAATTAGGGGATAGCCTTTGTTTTACTTTCCGTTTTGTTTGGGGTAGGTGATTAAAAATAGAAAGGAGGGAAGGAGAGAAAAATGTTAGACTTCAACAAGATCTCAATGGTCTGTGGCCATACTGTTTCCACTGAAGATTATTTACAAGGTCCTGGGACCTTGAGTGCTGCTTAGCTGTGTTCAGGGCAATAGATAGGATTGCCCAAGGGGTACTGAGTCTCTGAGGGAACTTGTCCTTATGTATGTTGGTAACATATATCAACAAGGTTTTCACCATGAAGCATCCTTTCTGGATGGACTCTACCTAGTCATCCTTACTTTGATTTTCAAATCATTATTTTTTATTGAAGGTGGTCATTGCTTCTTAAGTGCTTACAGATTTATCTTAACTTTTCATTAGGAAATCAGGTAAATCAGATGGACTTATCTTAATGTGGCAATAAAGATGATAAAAGTGGTGGTGGCTAATTTTCCTGAACACATTCTCTGCATCAGGCCTGTTCTGAGTGTCCAGAGGCTCAGTCTCCACAACAGCCCTGTGGAATCTGGTTCACAGTGACGAGGTGGCAGGGCCTCTGTTTCCTCACAGCCTTGCCCCAGAGGCCATGGCTTCCTCTCTCAACAGTTCACTCCTCCTGTTCTACTGAGCTGCTTGCGTGTTCTCGAAGGGCTTGAGCTCTCTCTCATGTTTGCCTTGCTGCTTCCTCTGCATGGACTCTCCCCTGTCCCCTTTTCAGCAGGGCTAATCATGCCTCATGTCTCTTACTTCTTCGGGGGGGGGGGGGGGAGTGTTTTTTTCCAGCCTCTGCCCGCTTATCCTGTAATTTCCAGTGTTCCTGTTATAGGTGTGTGTTATAACTGCCTGATGTTTGTCTGATGTTGTCCCTGGAACCAGAGCGGCCTTCTCAAGGCAGAGATCAGTTCTTACCTTTGTGTCTCACGAGCCTGGTACACAGATAGATGATAATGTAAAGTCTGTTGACGCCTACCTGATGGGGAAATGTATTTTTTTCCCTCTCTGTCAACTATTGTGATTTGCAGGCTTCTAGGTGCCTCAGACGTGTCTCGTTTTATCATAGTAGCATTGAAGAGATCTTAGAAATCTTTTATGTCAACAATTGTATATTCTTTTCACACTAAAACTTATCCTGTTTTGCTTTTGCAGATATACACAGTTCAATTAAAAGACGTTTTGGAATTCACCACCAACTAACCCAAGGCAGGCAGTAAACATTGTGTGACTACTTTTGTACTTTCATCAGTCAACCCTGTATTATTATTTTATCATAACTTTCTTTACATAAGGTAAACTTTCCCATTGTGCATGCATGGAACTAATCTCAGAAGTAACAGTGACAGTAATAATAGTGTGGAACCAGAACAATGAAGCAGTGGTGACCCCCCTATTAGAATTGCTGTTCCCTGGAATTAGGGGAACAAACTAGCCATCTGAATGTAAAGGCATCTTCTTTCTTTGCATAAGTGATAAGGCGTGATTTCTTAATGAGGCAAATTCTTTGTTTAGTGAATTCATAGTGTTTGTTATAACCAAATTCATCAAGAAGGTTCACTGTTTCAATAAAGCAGTTCAATTTCAAGGACAATTGAGGGTCATCTTCCATTTTGCTCTGTGCTAGCCACAGGGACGGATACAGAAATGGACGAGTTAAGGATGTGCTTTTTAAAGAGGGTTATGAATTCACGGAAGTAACCTGCAATCAGAAAGGAAAATCATGATCAACACTGCCAGAGACAGAAAACTAAAGTAGTGGGGAGACAAAGAATAGGAATTAAGGAAGTGACGTAAAGAAAGGACAAGCTTTAAACAAGTCTCCCTGTAAGGAGAAGGTATTGCAGGAGAAAGAACAATGACAAGAATAGAAACCAGGGCTAGACGATGCCCGAAGTGCAAGTACATATGGGAACTATGGGAGCGGGGAGGGTGTCGCGCCTGCCAGCTGACCCTGACTTTGGATAGGGGCTGGTTTTCCCCTGATTTGACCATGGCTGATCACATTCGCACATTAGTGCATTTATTCAGGCAATGATTTTTTGTTTTGTCCCTCATTTCTACCATTCCATCCCAGAAGGGGGTCTGCAAACCCCTTCCAAGGTTAGACCAATTGATGAGATTTTCTTCTGCGTGACTGGCACAGTGAACCCTTTTGAATAATAATTTTCCACTTGAGGACTGTTTCAGAACTGAAGAATGTGAACTCTAATTGTACCAGGTTTTTGAAAAGCAGTGGTTTCAATTGTATGTGCTCCAAAACTCTCCGAATGTCTATCTGTAAGACTCTTTTAAAAGAAACAAATGCATCCCAAACGTTAGCAGGAAAGGGGGATATAACATTTTAAAAGCGGTATTTATCTTTGCTTCTTGACGTTCTTAGAATAGACTCTCGCCTTCATAAGTGGAGTTTTCTCGAGGCTTTTGGGGAAGAGGATCAACTAGAATTAGGAGGGCACATCTTCTGGAAAGTCCTCCAAATCAGTATCATGTTGGATTTTTGGTATCTATTGAGCCAGACCCTTGGGATAATGAGCCTTGACATTAAGCCTGTCCTGCGAGACATGGGAGGAAAAAGGGAGGGGAAGGTTTATCAGCCTTGCTGGCTTCTTAAAGCCGAGTGCTACGGAAGGAGGAGGAGGGTGTGGACAGATGACCTGACCTAAGCTCAGCTCTTAGCAGGAGGACTCTCATCTATTCCAGTCTCATCAGAGGAAACTACTAACTGGCTTCTCTTTACTGAGGATTCTGCCCCTCCTTTATCTTGGTTACTTTATCAACTGTTAGATTTACTTCCTTCAATAGATCAGCTCTTCGAATGCTCTTTGGTAGCTAGGATAAGTCCTGTGTAATCCTAAATGCCCGGTAAATATTTCTTCAAATGAAGATGATTCTCCTTGACAGAAACTGATTTTATTTGATGTCTATCCACTGAGAAAATAGACTTATGAATGTTTAATATTCCCCGATTATCGTATACTTTCTTTAAGCAGAAGTATAAAATCCATGCCAAAGCCTAACATAAATGATTTATTAGGCACCGATTAATGTTATCTGACGTGGTTTTTCTTTGTTGTTATGAATTGAATGCTGACAGCAAAGCAGCATTCTTTCTTTTTGTTTCTATACAGAGAACATTTGAAATAGGTCACTATTGGCTTTCCTGACAAGTCAAAGCAATGTGAAGACATTGTGTTAGTATGGGTCCATGATGAGATCACGAGACATTGTATTTTTGAGTTTTGCTTTATTCCTCCGATTGTATTAACTATACATCTGCCTCTGAGACATCCCTACAGATTGTCATAATCTCCCTACCTGTAAAAAGCTCTGTTTCTGCATTTTTAATTTATATCCTTAAGGCTAACGATTATGTAGAAGACTTTAACATCAACCGAGATGATCTTTTTATTTTATTTATGATGTAATTTATAGTATTTTAAGAAAAGAAAATCCAAATGTTTCATAAAGTCTTCAATAAATACGTAGATTTCTATTGGTGGAAAATGTGCTTTAAAGCAATACTTAACTACTCTTGTTTTCTGAGAAACTTTTTCAGTGAGGCTTTTCATGGTGATATGCACACCTGATAAGCTTATTAAAAATAAACTGCCTGTGTGGTCTTATGTTCTGGGCCTGGTACTGGAGTTTAGAAGTAGATTGGGTAGTTTTCTTTTTTACAGAGAGAAAACAAAGTCATGAAGAGATCTTAATTGACCCATTAACCGCATTGAACATGTGAATTAGCTGTAGGAAGTTCATCAGTTAAATAGACAATAGCCAGGAGTTGTGAGTTTGAAGGGGTGAAAAGCAGGACTGGAAGAGAAAGGGAAGGATGAGGAATGACTCCGAGGCCAGCTATCCTATGGGTACAGTGGGCTTGTAGGTACCTGGACTGGTCAATTGGCTAAATTCCTTGAAAGGATGAGGCAGTCTTACTCCAGTAAATCTTATATGTACTTTTTGTAGGTTGAAGAAATTATCATTGACTCATTGTGATTTAAGATAAAAACAAAAGACACTCACAAAATACCAAAAGCATCCTTTAAAAAAAAAAAAAAAAGCACTGTGTAGTGGGCAGAATTTTAAATAAAATCATTATCTAAATTATGGCATGATTTGAGAGGCACATGTGGGGTTTTTAATTCCATGTTGGCCTTTTTGTAACAATTTTCACTGTCAAAGTAATTTTTTCAGGTTGCCCTCTTTCCCTCCCCTTTCTGTTTTCAGGTAATTATATTGTCAGGACAAAAGTAAAATCTTTTGAAAACATTGCTTGCAGGGTGCCAGATGCAGAACATTTATAACTGGCCTCAATTTGCAAACAATTTGGGAGTTTGGTAAGTTTTTAACAGGACCATGTTGAGTTCACAAAATCCGATTTCTTTAAAAAGGAAACAAAAAAAGTTCCAGTGTTCTTTGTGGAAGCAGATATTAGGAAATAGAAAAAACCCACTGTTCAGTCCTTCAGCTGAAGTGGCCGGGCCGTGGGCCAAGAATTCCCCAGCTTGGAACCTGAGCTAAGAAAAAACCCCTGGTCATGCTGGCAGATAAAAGACTTAATGAAAGCTTGGAGGACAGGTGAAAAATTACGGTCTGGAAGCCAGAGACTGTTAAATAGAAATACAGAAGTGAGGGAAGGATCCAGTAAAAGCCACTGTTATACCGAAAATAGTCATTTAAATTGAGTTTAAAATTTAAGTTTTAGAAATTTGGGGCTTTGCCATATCTGTACCTTTCTGAATTCTGAAGTCCTTCAAAATCTGTACCACTGTTGCATAGTAAATGGGGGTGAAAAGGTCTGATGTGGTCTATTTTTCTCTCCTGGTTAAATGACTAGACGAAATAAAAGCAATCCTGTTGTAGTCACAACTAGTGCTTGGTCTCATAAGTCCTGGTTTGAAAATGAGATATGTCCTTGCTGTCTTTATATATAGACACTGGGCAAGTTTTCAGTGCTCTATCATTACGTTGCCTCATTTGCTAAATGGGGATGATGCCAATTTGCGAGACTATACTGACACAATGCAGTGATTAAATGTGGGACAGGACCTTGCGCAAAACAGATGCTCAGTAAAATTTGTTGCATGCTCAACCTGCAAAAGCACTGAAGTACCACTTACAGTGAATTTCCTGTGTTTCTAAGATACCCTCCAGGCACGGTTCCCCTTCCTGGGGAGTAACATGAAATTAAGACGCTGGTGCTTTGTGAGTCGTCCGGATTGGTTGGTATTGCGAATTCAGGTATCTCAACTATCCAGTCAGTGGCATTTCTGCCAGAACCTCTGTTTAAGATGATGAAGCTCATGTAATTTCAGTGATTCTTACCTCTCACTGAATTCTGTGCATTTTGATCTAAATTACTGTAGCTGATTGGGTGTTTTGAAAATGTAGGCTCAATTGTTGATGTTTCTAGTTACTTCTGGCCTGGAGCAAATCTCTTAGCAGATATATTTCATGTTTCTCATTCATGGAGAAGTGTACTTCCTTATGTATGAGAAGATCCATGTGAACACACCGTCAAGAATTAAGTTTCTTAAAAAAAAAAAAAACCACACACACAAAACATTGTGATTGATATCAAGCCTCTTGACTTGGTTGGTTTAGAGTCCAGGGAGATGGAGGTCTGAGCTGTGCATCCTGACCTGGCCTCCAAATTCTCTGACCCCAAAGAGGTGTTATTTTACTAATCTGTGATTGGAGAGGGCTTGACTCACTGATTTCCTGATTCCATTTTAACCTATTTCTTTGGTCCTTTTCTGGCACCTTCTTCCCAAGTGGTTGTCACAGAGTGGTTCACAGGCATCAGGTCAGAGTTGTGCATTAGCTGTGATTCAGCCTGTGTTGATCAATCAGATGTTCTGTGTAAGGGTAGGCCAGGTTGCTAGTTATTGAGCACTTAGCAGGTGCAGTATGTGGGGTAGGCGCATCATAGAATTATTTAATCCTCACAGTAACTATAGATGTGTTATTTCTCCTATCTTTCAGAGAAGGATATTGATACTGAGAAAGTAAATTGCCTGAAGGCAAATAGTAAGCCACTGAGCTGGGTTTCAACCCCGGTGTGTAAGCTCCTGGGCACTGTAGTGTACAGGTAATGTAGAGACAGGAGGGAATGAACAGTAATTAAGAGTGTGCTAATTGTATTTTGCCTCCAGGTCTAGTGCTGGAGTTTCGTCACAGACTGATGCTGCTGCCTAGCCTCTGAGATTTTGCTCATTTTAATGAGCCTCAGTGACTACACCCTCCTGATGAGGTCCAAGATATTCCAGCATTTCTTTGGGAGGATTACATGAAGATTGTTGTGAGGTTCCAAGATTCCCTCATAAAACAAGGAGACAGGTGTAGCGGGGAGGGAGAGATCAATGAGATTAAACGACTGCTCTTGTCCTCTCCTCTTATTAAAATTAACTCCCCGAGGCTGACTTCAGCTAGATGTTGATCAGATTAAAGCAATTGATGCTAAGATGAATGACTCATAAGCTTGAAAAAAATTTTAATTTGGGGCCTTAGAGGTATTCATTTAATCCCCAGGCATTTTCTGTCTCTACCCCAAATAGTCCAGTACAATTTGTGGCATCATTTAGCAATTAGATAATCCACCTGCCTTTTTTCACTGTTGCAAATGGCTCTTTCCACTATTTTCTGGGATAACAAAAGAAGTGAATGGGGAGACAGTCTACCGGAGGGCTGGGCTGCTCCTGTTCTGTTTCTCCCAGCCCTGAGCATCCTCTGCCTTTCCCTTCAGGCCTACTGAGTCCTGGCCCCTCCAAGGGCCCTTCCTGCTCCCCCATGCAGAGAGAAACCCTGCCATACTCCCTGGAGCCCGAGCAGCCTGTTGCCATCACCACCTTGGGGGCCTGTTCCGTACTGCTACATGTCTTATCACCAGGGTGGACATCTGACTTATCATCCAAACCAGGACACTTTTGAAAGTGAAGGGAAGAGAGCCATTATTAAGCTGGGACAATAGGCATAAACCAGGATTTCCCAGGTAAACGTAGACGTGTGGTTGTCATACTTGTATCCTGTATTTGATCCTCAAGCCACCACCTTTTTTTTTTTTTTTTTTTTTTTAATTTGAGGCAGTCTCACTCCCTCACCCTGGGCAGAGTGCCACGGTTTCATCATCCTCTTCCCTCAGCCTCCTAAGTAGCTGGGACTACAGGTGCGTGCCACTAGACCCAGTTAGTTTTTCTATTTTTAGTAGAGGTGCAGGGGTCTCACTCTTGCTCAGGTTGGCCTTAAACTCCTGAGCTCAAGTAATCCACCCACCGTGGCTCCCCAGAGTGCTAGGATTCCAGGCGTGAGCCACTGCGCCTCGCCCATCCAAGCTGCCTTGATGGTCAAGACAGTCCTTATTCATCTCCTTAAGCTCCACAGTGGGACATATGTAATTAATTTATTGAATGAAACAATAAAACAGAATTATTTTGATAAGCTTTAACTGGGGACAGGGATGGTAAATAATTGTGAGGTAGATTATTTACCTAGATGTGAGGTAGGCAAGTATTATTTAACCCTCACAATAACTCTATAGATTAGGCACTATTTCTCTTTTTCAGAGGAGGATATGATGCCGAGAGAAGTAAATTGCTTAAAGGCAAATACTAAGCGACTGAGCTGGGGTTCAACCCCAGCGTTTAAACTCAAGGGCACACTGTATTACACAGATAACGTAGATACAGGAGGAACCTAGTAATAATTAAGACTGTGCTAATTATATATTGCCTCCAGCATTTCTCCGTAGTGAATCTCAGAAATGAATCATTTTCTGTTTATTCCCAGCAAAAGCACAAATTTATGGTCATATATGATTGTAGAATGCAGATAGCAAGTCGAAGGCATGATGTATGTATTTATTCATGTAGTAATTCTAAGTTTCCCCATCTTTGACAAACCGTATTTTATACCCAGAAAGAGATAAACCTAGAGTTAATCACTTAGGCATCAGCAGTGTAGCCAGAATTCTCTCAACTCCAAACTGCCTGACCCTACCTGCAGTCACTAAACGGGTTGAGAGGAGTTCAGAATGAAGAGAGAATTGTGGACCATCCTCAAGTTCAGAGTCACATAGGACCATTTTGAAAGTGTTCTTCCTCAGCAGAAACTGGGGGTGGGCTTGGAGCCACAGAAAGACATTCTACTCTGGTGGTGCAGAGAACAGCTCCAGACTGAGAGTGCCCAGGTTCAGTCCCAGCACTGCCACTTCTAATGCTGTGAACTTGGGCAGCTCATCTAACTCAACTGTAAGATGGAAATAATAACAGTACCACCTATGCTGGGATGATCATAGGAATGAAATCAGTAATTATATGTAAGGTTCCTAAACCAGGCCTGGGATAAGGCACCTCTGTAACTGTTCTGTCTATAATATTTACACTACCCTTTAAAAGGCCACTGGATAATGTGGTAGAACAAGAAAGGTACCGTCTAAGGCCCAACTCCCTGTGACATTTGGCATTACTGCCTAAAAATCAGTTGGTGAGTTTTTTCCGTCAGAGTAATTCTTTGGGTACAAATCAAGTCTCCTGGAAATCCCCATCTGACACCTGGCACGCAATAGGAATCTGATATTTTTGTTAAATTGTACTGAAAATTTTAAAGAGCTTAGTATCTAAACATACATAGAAAACTACGTCTGGTGACTAGACTTGGAGAAATAAAGTTTTTGGTCCAGTATCTTGGGTGCCCGTGCGCTTATAGCTTCTTGGCAACTGCAAAATTAGAAACCACTGAAGAGGTAGGTTGAACAAGTATTACATGTACAAATGGAGAGAGACCCACTCTCTAGTCTGCTTATTGGGAGAACATTTCAGAGCTAAATTCATGGATATTTGGTGGCAGTGGTGAATCACTAATTCTTTAAAATGTAAAAATGATGCATCTATAAACACTTTCCTGAGAGGTAGTAGTCTAAGATATACAAAATCTAAATAAACTCTTACTCTTGGCTGAATCTTTGTGACTTTGTTTTAAGGTTTTATGCGTGTATTTTTTGTTAAGACATCCTTGGCCGGGTGTGGTGGCTCATGCCTGTTATCCTAGCACTTTGGGTGTCTGAGGCAGGTGGATTGTCTGAGCTCAAGAGTTTGAGACCAGCCTGGATGAGATCAAGACTCCGTCTATACTAAAAATAGAAAAACTAGCTGGGCATTGTGGTGGGTGCCTGTAGTCCCGATCGCTGGAGTTCAGGAGTTTGAGGTTTCTGTGAGCTGTGATGGCCACAGCACTCTAGCTGGGACTCTGTCTCCAAGAAAAGAAAAAACTGACATCCTAACATCATTAATTTTTGCTCGTTTTTTAAAAAAGCCTGATTGCACATAACCGCATAAGCAACATTCTGTCCCAGCAGCTTTCTCTGATGAGTGAATGAGCCAAGACTGATGGCTCAGGCTGTTTGTCCCTGTGCCACCTCTCAGTGGGAAAAATCAGCAACAAAATGGAGGGAGATTAATTCATGGCCCATGAGTAGAATAGACTTGTGTAACTATGAACCATGACAATGTAGACATATATTTACTGTCATGAAAAGATATTTCATGTATATGTAAATGAAGAAACGGGCTAAAGAACACTTGTAAATACATAATAAAGCCAATATTTACTGAATACTTAATGTTGTGATTGGCACTTAGAATGTATTAAAGTGCCTTTAATCCTCACCCTAAATCTGTGAGTTTGAAATTTTATTTCCAGAGAGGGTGACTTGCCCAAGGTCACAACAGCCTATAAATAACCCCCCCATCCCTTGTACTTTCACTGCCATGCAATACTGGCCTGCATTATTAACAGCACTACACTTTTTCTTTTTTAAAAAGACCTATAAGAATATAAGAATATAAACCAAATTGTCTATGGTGTTTATTTGAAATAGAGCTCATTGATTTTGTGTTTTTCTTTCTGATATCCTGAATTTTCTCATTTATTTTCTGCCTATGGAAAAGAAGCCAAATTCTGTAAAATAATTTAAGATTTATTCTGAGCTAAGTTTGAGGACTGTGGCCAGGAGCCACACCCAAGAAACCCCGAGCAAATGAACCCTCTGTGGTGGGAGACAGGAATTCCATGTGAAGTCAGAAATTAGTACATGGAAGGCAGATGGTGGTTTGGACTTGTCAAAGTTTACAGGGAGGCTTATGGGCTATAGGTGAGTTTAAAGACTCTTTGACTTGTATTGATTAAAGACATAAAACTTTGTCTAAAGGCTTAGAGTGTCTTAACAAGCCACCAGCTCTATATGCAGACTCAAGTGATTTGTTACGTAAATGGAGGACCTGCAGGTGCGGTTTAAGCTTTGTCTTGCATAGCCTTTGGCCTGTTCATGGGTTACAGAGGACACCCCCAAGAAGTGGGGGGCGTGAGGAGGCCATCTGACTTCCCTTCTCTCAGCCAGCAACTTAGCTTGAGGGTATTTCTGGGATCCCCGTGAGGGGTGTGTGTCCATTCAGTCAGCTGGCAGGACTTAATATTTTAGTTCTCACTTGCTACCACCAGTTACTACTTAACCAACCAATAATCTTAATGGCTTTCTAAATATGGAAAGTTGGTTAATTTTGGTATTGTTGCTGAAAACTTGGCATTTGTCCCCAAGGCCACATCAGGAGAACAGGGATGGGGCGGTGCCTGTGGCTCAAAGGAGTAGGGCGCTGGCCCCATATGCTGGAGGTGGCAGATTCAAATCCAGCCCCGGCCAAAAAAAAAAAAAAAAAAAAAAACTGCAGAGAAACACAGACAAGTAGTTTGAGAAGGAAAGGAAGTTTTATTAATTTGCAGGCAAATGAGGAGCCTCCTGTCTTAAAGTTTACCATCTGATCTGTGGACAGAAATACAGAGATTTTTTTTAAGGGAGGGTTTTCAACCTCAGGCTGTTGCTGCTTAATTGTAGTCAATGGTTCTGATCCAGCCGATCTCCTGACCTGTGACCTCTGACCTGGGACCTCTACCCTGCGGGTATAAAGAACAAAGGATCCTTTCCTGCCCCTCTGATTACTGGCCTCAGGCAGGGTTGTTGGTTTAGTTCTCCCAAAGAGTGAGGGTGTTTTAAAGAGAAAACATTTTTACCACTCCCCCTTTTTAGGCCACGGCGTTGCTCCCGTATTTATGAGGAGACATCATAGCTGCTGAACTGATTAGCCCTTTTGGGAAAGTTACTGTGACAACCCTTACTCCTGTTTGCATTATCAGTTTCCACCTTACCTTGGGGTCGGTTCCCTGTGGGTCTGTAAAGCTTGTGGTAGGCAACGCTGGGATGTGGGTGAGAAGCCAGGTTAAATGTTCCTCAGGTTTTCAGTATCCTCTCAGTTCATCCCAGGCCTTATGGACACCAGGGTGTCATTGGTGACTACTTCACTTACAGAAGTGGGGTGTGGGCAGCCCCTGGCCTGGGTGGACATACTCCATCTCCTGGGGTGGGATGACACTGCTGCCCTGGGAGGGGATGGGCTGGGGAGAGTCTGCTTGCCCCTGGGCTGCCTGGGCCTTTTTTCCTGCCTGGAGGTTTCCCATGTGATCCTTCCTGAGCTACCACCCCTGGGTCTGCCCTCCCCCGTGACCCAGCTCCTCACCCACACCTGTGCTTTCTTCACCTGCTCTTCCGTGTGCTGAGGGGTGCAGGGTGCTGTGTGCAGCTCTTGTCCTCTTGGTTGAAGTCTGCTGGGTCTTCTTCCCCTCAGAGGCTCTCGGTTCAGGGCCTGCACATCTGCTGCTAGGCTCCTCACTGCCAAGGTCTCGTGCGTGTCCCGCCAGACTCCTCTGCTGCTGGTGGGCCTCTTGCTGGCGTTACCATGGCACCAGTCCAGCCCCTGTGCTATTTGATTTCCTCCCTCATCCTCCAGTCCCCTCTGCACCTCAGCCCCCCTGAATGAATTAAACCAGTGAACAAACAAGTCTTCATTAAAGGTGAGCAGGCTTCCTGGTCTAGAGGGATGCGATGACTTTATTGTAGCTGCCACTTTGCTGAGTACAAGCTCCTGTGATGTGGGTTCCTTCTTCTGTTCAGTTGTCATCGTGCTATGCGGGGACAACAGTCTAGTGGAAGAATTTATAATCTCACCTGTGCGTTCTGCAGAGGATTTCTCCTCTGCAGCAGTCCTGGGAGGAGGAGGCATGGAGAGAGAGAGAATGAACAGTTGGATTAGAGATCCGTCCAGTGTAGGTAGTTAAGTATTTGAGGAAAACGAAGTTCCTTAGCCTGGTTAATGAACATTCATTGTCTGTTACCTGGAAACACCTCAGTCTACAAAGATTTGAGGGCACCAGCCCTGTATACCAGGTAGATTTTGCATCAGACATGCCAGCTGAAGCCAGATGAAGACTCAGGGGCCATGTAGTGTGGGTGGTTTCTGCTTCCCCCGTCTGCTTTTTCAGCAATAGAGCCTGTAGTGCGTCTGCCTGGTCTCTAAATTTTGTCCTGGTAGCTGGTGACTCCTTAGTGAAGTCTGTGTAAGTCTTTGGAAAAAGCAGGCCGTACGTATGTGTCCCAGACGTTCTGTGTAAGCTGCCCACTCCTTAACAGGTTGTGTGTTATCAAAGCTTTGGGCTCAATTCCCGAGGGGAGTGTGTGTGTGTGTGTGTGTGTTTTCTGCCATATTTAAAACAGTTGCATCCACTGGGCTTGTTTTACCCTTCAGGTTCTCTACCAGGGAAATGGTAAATCCGGGGAAAAGACATGCCATGGAGAGAGAAACACACAAAGACACTGAGGCTTAGAGAAGTGTAGCTGTGAGCCTGGCATCTCATAGGAGCCATATGGACCTGGCACATAGCTTAATCCTTGAAAGCCTGGGGCTCCCAGGCAGCCCTAAAGGGGGCTACTGCTACCTGCCTTGCTAACGCGTTCAGCCGCGAAGATCAACTGAGGTCGTGCTTAATGAAGTGCTGGCACTTGTACGACATGATTTACAATCTCAGCAAAGATTGCATTGTTTATTCAATACATATTTATTGATTTCCTTCTGCACACTGGCTCTCCTCAGAGTGCAGTCCCTGGACTAGCAGCCTCAGCTAGATGGAAACACAATTTTGTAGCCCCCAGTGGAGCCTGCTGGATCTGAATTTCCAGTGCTGAGGCCCAGGACAAGGTGACTCCAAAACCCACTCAAGTTTGAGAAGAAGCCCTGGCGTAGTAGAAGGGGTACAGAACAAAGAGCCTAACCAGTGTGGGCCAGGCCGGCATAGGCAGTGGAACAGGTGGTGGTAGAAGAGGACAGGGGTCTGCTGGGTGAGAACCCCACCCCACTTCCCACTCCCTTGCTTAAGGGGTGGAGCGCTGGGCTTCGGGTATCAGTGCAAGACATTTGGAGCTAAGGAGCTTTCCCCAGCATCAGGGGGTAGGGAATGGGGGGTCCTATTATAAATTTCTGTGCCAGGTTCTCTGCCACCTACGTAGTATGCCGTGAGTGGAGAGAGCAAACTGGACTGTGCCACAGGCTGGCAAGGTGAGTCAAGGTCTCCTCTGCTGGTTTCAGATAATGGAGAAGTCCTGCATGAGGGGAGAGGAGGTGCTGGAAACTCCAGCACCAACCCAGCTCAGAGCTGGGGTACAGCCCCTGCCAGGTCTCAGAGCTTCAGGAGTTTAGAGCATCATCCATCCTCTTATTTTTTTGGCTACCTCAAAGCAGTGAGGCTGAGAGACCAGAGTTGGATCGTCCTTGGTCCATCTCAAGTTGAGCTGATGCCGAGTCCAGGTGTGCAGCTTCTTCCTTCCGCGGATTGGCGCTGCTGCTTGTCTCTCTGAATCTGCCATTCTGAACCTTTAATATAAATGTAATTGTGCAATATGTGGCCTGTTGTGTTTGGCTTTCTTTATTTAGCATAGCATTTTGAAGATTCGTTCATACTGTAGCATGAACCAGTAGTTCAGCCCTTTTCATGGCTTAATATTCCATTGAATGAAAAAAATATATGTATGTGTTTAATGTATATGCATTATTTATTCATTCATCAGTTGGTGGACGTTTGCTCCTGGTTGTTTTTGCTAGTATGAATAATACTGCCTGTGAATGTTTGTGTGTGAGTTTTCACGCAGACCTGAGCCTTCATTCCTCTTGGGAGTATGCCTAGGACTGAGATTGCCGGCCATATGTTAATGTCTGCATTTAATCTTTTTGGGAGTCGCAAAGCTATTTTTCAAAGAAGCTGCCCCATTTTACAACCCTTTCCGCAGCATAGTAGAGTTCAGGTTTCAGTCATCCTGGTAGGTGTGAAGTGGTGACATCTCATTATGGTTTGATTGGTGCTTCCTCGGGGTCCGATGATGTTGGACATCTTTTCATGTGCTTATTGGCCATCTTTGTTTTTCTTTTTGAGAAATCTCTTAAGAATCTTTGCCTATTTTTACATTGGTTTGTCTTTTTAGTATTAAGCTGGGGGAGTTCTTTTACAAGTCCCTTATTAGATACGGGTTTGCAAATATTCTTTTACATTCTGCCCGTTGTCTCTCACTTTGCTAGCGATGGCCTTTGAAGCCCAAGACTTTTAAATTTTGATGTGGTTTAATTTATCTTAATTTTTATTTTGGTCACTTATGTTTTTGTGTCCTATCCAAGGAACCATTGCCAAATCTTAGACTAAGACTTATTCCTATGTTTATTTCCCTAAGAATTTTAGAATGCTGGTGATTATACTTAGGTCGATGATCCATTTTGAATTTATTTTTGGGGTCTTTCTAATTTCTGTTATTAAAGGTAATCTTTAAAATGTGTACTGATTCCTAGTAGCAGAAAGCAGATCAGTGGGGCCAGTGGGCAGGAAGGAGGAGGGGCAGGAGGTGTCAGGGAGGGGACAGCAGGAAGAATTACCCGGGGACTTGAGGGACTCCAGGGCTGGGATGAAAACATTTAATCATGGTGATAATTTCATAGGCATATAGATAAACAAACTGCACATCTTAAGTATGTGTAGTTTGTTGTATGTCAATTATACCCCGATAAATCTGGTAAGGAGACAAAAATGAAAGTAACCTTTAGTCAGGGTTATTGAAATGTATAGTAGGTAAAAGAAAAAGCCTTGATTTTTCTAAAAAGGGACTATAATACCCAACTCTGTCCTGTTGTTGAAATTACTAGTCACAGGATACCAAAATTATAGGTTTAGCTTTTTAAGGGAAAGAATAAGTGCTTCAATCTCAAATTCATTTTATTCTGAAGTTTAGCTGACTGCTAAAGCAAGATACAGTTTAGGAAGTGTTTTGACATTGCCCCCAGTGAGCATTTCAAGAAGCACGTATAGCAAAAATAGGAACATAAGCATTCACGTGGACTGTTTCAGAGGAATTTATTTTTAAAGTATCATTTAACATTATGAGAAACACTTGAAAGTATGTGACTTGGTTGTCTGCCCATGATTATATGCATTCAGATATGTAAATAGAATTTATATGTTTTTAATCAGGGAGTAAGTAATATGTCTTTGTTAGATCCTTCCTAATTTTTTTTTTTTTTTTTTTTTTTTTTTTTTTTTGCAGTTTTTGGCCGGGGCCAAGTTTGAACCCGCCACCTCCGGTACATGGGGCCAGCACCCTACTTCTTTGAGCCACAGGTGCTGCCCCCTCATTCTTTTTTTTAAATGAGGAAAACACCAGTACATACCTCCTGGAGTTCTTCTGAGGATTAGAGGAGTTGATATATATATTAAAAGGTTTTGAATAGAGCCTGGCATTGAGCAAAATGCTCTTAAAGTACTTATTGTTAAATATTCCATGTATTTATTTTAATATTTCCAGTATACATTTTAGCCGCCAGCATAATTGGTACTTCTCACTTGAAGTTAAAATATTGCTGTAGTTTTTGAATTATGGTGTAAATATGTTAATTATGATTTTCTTGCCTACAGTAAAAGAATAATAAACAATTCTTAGGAGTAACTTAATGAGATGAGTCTAATAATGTTTCTGTTGTTTTATGACTTGTTTTTCACTTAGTTATAGTAGCCTAGATTCAGAAAAGTAATTGTACGGCTGGTGACTGAGTGGGCCTGAACCTTAGTCACAGCAGATTAGTGAATAGAATGAGGGGAGGTCTTACATGAATCGCACCAATAATGATAAAAGCAAAACCAAACAGGCAGAAATGCAGCCTAGTATGACATTTTCATACGTTCCGTTCCTTACGAAGAATCCTCAGGAGAGAATTCTCTATACTAAGTAAGATGTTCTGCTTTCTTTTCTAGACCAAACTGGAGAAAAGTTCCGAAACAGGAGAAACTCCAGGGGGCTTTTTGGAGATGGCTTTAGTCCAGTTATGAGTTAGCTTTTGCCGCTTAGAGATCCCTCTCTGTCCTCAGGAGCTCCCCGGGTAGGGGAGCAGTGCGGCTGGTTTGGGGGGGGTGGGGGGTGGCCTGTGGAAGTGGGTGAGTTCACCTGGTGGACAGTCCAGTGGGGTGAGCTGTGGGCACCCAGGTAGCAATGACCAGCAAGAGAAGGAGGGTCACGAAGTTGACATGTGAGACAAGAGAGATCAGACAATCAATTACAAAAGTAGCTTGAGGCCCGTTTGGATTTTATTCCACATCTTGATCCCTTCTGCAAGCTTTCAGAGGGGTTTGTCTATAACAGAGCAGTAGAACAGATACGGATTTGCTGCTAATACATAAAGTTGAATTGTTTGAAGACTGTCCCCACTATCTTACAGTTTGTAAATTTTACTTCTCTGCTCATAGGAATCTAAGATACAGTTTCACTTGTTTTGCTGTCACTGTTTATTCTGTGATTTCTCTCTGACCTGTTGTTTCCAAAGCAACAGCATGTGGCCAGTCAAAATACTATTTTATGCTGGTTTGCAAGGCTCTATAGTAATTAGGAGAGGATTCGAAGCTCTGTTAGAAATGCAGGCTGTTAGTGTGATTGTGCGTTGCATGTAGCTCGGTGTAGAAAAAGATGGTCCAAAAACATGGCAGCAAAGCACCAAATGTTGTGAAAGAAGACAGTGATGTCTTCCTGTGCCAGTCTCCGTTATGGAAAACTCTCAGATGTGGATTAATTTTGCAGAAAGGGAACAGCACAAGGCAAGGAACTGCTTCTGTGAAGAAAACCCAAGCCTTGGCCATGAGGGCACCCAGAGGGATGGGTCACTTTGTGGGAGAGAGACCCACCTGTCTTGTCCTTGACTGGGGGGTGATATGCTAAGGAGAAGACAGGCTTCCAGGGTTGAGTGAAGAGTTAAAAGCCACTAAAGGTTGGCTTCTGCTGTTATCATTTATTTTTATCTTAAAAATAAATTATTTTAATATGTGTAATAAAACAGAAAAAGTAGACAAAATTGTAATTTCAACCTAGTGGTTCTCAGGGGTGATTCCTTCACCCTCATGGAACATTTGACAATACCTGGAGACATTTTGATTGTCACATCTTAGGCTGGGGGTGCTATTGACATCTAGTGGGTAGAAGTTAGGGGTGCTGCTCAACATCCTGCGTGTACAAGGCAACCCCTCCCCCCCAAACAAATAATGATTCAGCCCAAACTGCTAATAGCGCTGAGGTCGAGTCCTGCACCATTCCACCCTCATGGTAATTCTACCCCTGATTGTGTTAGGTTGGTATATTTCCTTTCATTATTTTACGTGCATTTTATACATACTTGTGTACATAGTTTTTTTGTATCTAGATTGCTTCATTAAACATACATAATTAAAAGGGTAATTACACAATTTTCAAAATTTTATAATGCACGTTTCCTTATTGTAGCACATATACATGTATATATACGGCTATTGTGGAGGACCTATAATGAACAGCTTTGTGCATTTGCTTTTCTCTGAATTTCCAATTATTTCTTAAGGGTAAGATTTATGATCGTTCATATTATGTTTTCTAAGGGCTACATTTTTTGTGGTTCTTGGCAAATATTTCCAAGTTGCTTTCCAAAGCAGGGTACTCATTTCAGTGCCATCAATGCATGGGTTTCTTTCTTGCCTGTTTTTGCAAGCATAAAGCATAATGTTAGGGGAGGAAAAAAACCCGCTAATTGCTTTGCAAACTCAATAGGCAGAGAGTGGTATGTCTTTGATTAGTGGTGCTTTTCTGTAGGAGAAACATTGTCCTGGTAATTATCATCGAGACCCTCAGAAGTCCTTATGAAACCATTATCTTTGTACTTAACAAGGGTTATTATGAGAATAATTCTAGATGAGTAGAATTATGCTTGTACTTAACACTTAGAAATTTATTAAGGGGATAAGTTGCAATAGTTTCATCTTTCTTGGGCCAGAATAATTCAAAGCATCGTGAAAAATCCTGTCAAATTCTAAGGCAGAAAGTAAAACTGTTTTTGCTGAAACTATTAAGTTTTAATTAAACTATATTTAGGTATAAATTAGAACTCCATTGTTCTTTCCTATTTTTGATGAGTTACTTATGCATTTTATGGAGCACTTAGCACTCTCCAGCGTTGCATATATTTGATATATGAAATTGTTAATAAATATGTATTGAATTTGAATGAACAAACTTATCCCCCACATTACGGGGTTTAGAGTATAATTTTTTACTTTAACAATGACAGAGGGTTCGATAATAGTTGAAGGTTAACCTTTTGCGGTACTGTTGTTCTTGGTTATAATTTGCTTGACATTGATGTCTTGATCAGGAATAAACCTTTCAATTATATCACTTTTCCAGTGGCAAAACTGTTTTATAGAATAATGATTTGTCTTGGAATGGGGCTTTGGAAATTCCTTATTGTTAAAAGTAGGGATTTTCTCATACGTTACCTAATAGAATTACAAATACAAGGGGCTGTGGATAAAAATTCTTTCTCTAATTTTTGAAGTTTTTTTTTTCTTTTCAGGATAAAACATCTGTTTAGGGTTTTATATCATGTTTTCTAAATATTTGTTCTTCCTTAGAGGAACTGTTCCACGAGGGTAGAGTGCTCTGGGTTCCAGCAATTGTTCTGTCTCAGCCTCCTGAATCAGCTGGGACTACAGGTGGGCACCTCCATGCCTGGCTGATTTTTTTATTTTTAGTAGAGATGGGGTCTCACTCCTGCTCAGCCTAGTCTTGAACTCTGACTTTGAGCTTTGTCCTTTGTCCTCCCAGAGTGCTAGGGTTACAGATGTGAGCCACTGTCCCTGGCCTAAACTATGGTTTTGAGAACTCTGCCTTCCTCATCTTTGGCTTTAAAAACTTGTTACGTCTTATACAAATGCACCTTTTTGAATTATGGGGCAGTTTTGCTTTATGTGGGGGTTGGGTATGCCCACCTAGGTTGGGTGGCCATGGAATAACAGTTGGGACAGTGGGGATGAAATGGGACTGTCCCTGGAAAGTACTGTAAGTGGGTCACAATATTGGAGGTTTTCCCACTTTCTTTCCTCAGCCCGTCAATCTGTAGTTGAAACTAGGAAAGAGAGCATTGAACCAAGTACTTAAATAGCTCTGATGGTTTTATGGATGCTGTAGGTGGCGGTGATGCTAGCATTGGGGGACAGCTGCAGGTGCACTGATCATTAGCAGAGAGAGGTTTGACTGCTCAGAGACTGTTTTAATAAATCAACTGCTTGCAGACTCCTATCAAAACCTGCCCCCTCCCCCAGCTGTGGAAAAATTGTGTTCCATGAAACTGGTCCCTGGTACCAAAAAGGTCGTGGCCATGCTGTAGAGGATGCTTGAAGTTAGGCTTTTTGTTTTTGTCATTTTATTGAGAATCAAGTGCCTGATCTACTCTTTAACCTGGGATTAGTCAATTTTAAATGAACCACTCACAGACGTGAGATGATTCTGGTTATGTTCTGTTGTAAGGGGTTGTTGCCTTCTCTTTTAGTAGAAATATTTGTAACAAGAAGCTCAAAGTTCTATCTTTCCCTCTCTTGTACCACTGGTAAACGTCTAATCTTTTTTATGAACAGGCATTTAAACATTAAAATCAATAACAAACTCTTGATAGAAAATGCAAACAGATGGAAGGGTGCAATGGTTTTTAATTTTAAGTTTCTTTCCCCACGCCACCGGCAGGCACGTTGTGGCTAACCACCGTTGAGGCCTCCTGTGTATCCTTCCAGAACTGCTTTTGAGACGTGTGTGCCTCTGTCTTACTCTCCCTTTTTGTTTGTGACCCACATTGTACCCTATTATCCTACAATTCTGACTCTCACCTTTTTTTTTTTTTTTTAATGAACAATATAGGTCTTGGACCTCTTCCCACAGCAGCACTTGGAGACACTGTTTGCTCTGCAACCGTTTTGTAGTTAGGGCTCCGTGGTGTGGCTCTGCCACAGTTTACTTAAGCAGTGCTCTGCTGATGGGCATTTACCTTGCATGCTGTGTGTTCCCTTTTTGAACAAAGCTGCAGTAATACCCTTTACCTGGACTAAGGTCCTGGGCTTACCAGTTATTAGTTCTTTGAGCAAGCTGCTATATACTTCCCTTATCCACGGGTTTCCCCTCTGTAAAATGGGAATAATGGCCATACCTCATGTGTAGGATGGATATGAAGTAGCTCATGCATGTGACACACTTAGCACAGTGCCTGAGACCTGGTGAGTGCTCCGTTATTGTCAGGGCTAACTCTGGCTGCCTGTGTTTTTGCACACTTGAGTTCAAGTTGGTTAAATCAATTCCTGGAAGCCGAATTGCTAGGTTGCTGGTTCAAAGAATGGGCGAATCAAATTTTGATGGGTGCTCCCAGTCACCCTATATAAATGTTGCACCAAGTTATTCTTCTATTAGTAATTAACTTTCTAATCTCTAAGAGGCATTTTTTTTTTTTTTTTTTTTTCAAACTCAAGGCTTGAAGGCAAGGACATTCCTTCATTACTTCCTCCTCTTTATCTCTGCATTTGACTTTACTGCATTACACAATGACACATCTTACGAAATATTGGTGTGATAACAAGTGCATCGTGCTTCCTTACGATGGAAGAATTTTGGTGAAATTGTGGAGATTCTTAATGGTCTTCAGACTTGTGGGTGAAGGTTTCTCCCTCCTAGTTTCAATACAATGTGCCTAAGAAAGTAAAGCTTCCTTCCTGTGACTTTAATGTTCCTCGACATTTGCATGTGAGCAGGGGTTTCCCGCTGGATGACATCAGCCTGCAGTGAAACAGGGAAGTGTTCCCGAGTTAATTTTCCTTTTTGCTGAGTAGGGTTGAAGGGCAGCCACAAGTGAAACGCCAGGTTACAGGTTGATGGGTTGTCTTGAGCAGCGTAGGTTGAAAAATTGTGGTTTCTGTGTGTGATACCTGTGAGGCAGGATCTGTCACAGGGTCAGAGCACGTCCCATAGCTGGCCCTCCCCACCTCACTGGAAAACCAGGGGGAGAGGGGGAAGTGAGAGGCTGTCGAGGGCAAAGCTAGGAAGGACCTGGCATCCTGGGAGGGCTTTGCCCCTGGAGTTGGTGACACCTTCTCCTTTTTTGTAGAGTTCTAACAGCTCAGTAAAAGGGTTCTTTCATCTTGCTGTCCCTGTGGGGCCGAAAGGGAAGGGGTCGTTGGGAAAGTGGCTTTTAGCACAGAAGAGCAGAAGTTGTGGGCTAGGCTCCCATTTGCTCTGCTTTGCTTCTGACCCTGTCATCATCCTCAGACATATCCCCAAAGATTCCCTGATTTCTTTCAAACTGTGCGGCTCCCAGCTGAATTCCTGTCTGCTCCCTAGAGGCTGCACAGCCATTACAGCAGCTGGTTTGGAGGAGCCCCAAGGGTAGGGTGGAGGTGGACAGGAAGCTAGAGAAAGCCATGACACAGCGATTGAGAGGAGGTCAGCCTGTCCTGTCGATAGATTTTCCAGATTGCTCCCACTGCACTGTGGAGAGGGGCGTTTCCTCTCACAACACTCAGGCTTACTGGGCAGCCCTTGGTTCCCTTCCCCAGCTGTTCCTGTTCTAAGATGTCTAGACCTTTGTCCCTTTGTTGTCAGCCTCCCCTCTCAGTGTCGAGGGTCTCTTTTTGAAATAGGCTTTTTGCTCTTCTATCTTAAAGCTGAAATATGGTATCTGGGCCTGAGGAGCAGGGCAGAGACCAAGGAGCCTGAATGGGGTGCAAATTAAGCTGAAATCAGTGGGCCTGGAAGTGTCATGACATAAGGAGTTTAGAGGAAGAGAAGTGACATCTTTAGCTTTCCATGGGATCACAGACATGCTTTTTTTTTTTTTTTTTTTTTTTTTTTTTTTGTTTATTTATGGTCTT